>SCHK01237976.1:1800-14827 GCA_004124795.1 Poropuntius huangchuchieni
TGGTATCATTCGTGATACACACAAAGAAAAAATTGTGAAGTGCTTTTGAAAATAACTCAAATTTCCCATAAAAAATTACCCTCTGTCTCTCTCTTATCCCGCTCTTTCAGAGAAGACAAACAATGCGAACTGGATTACCACTCAAAGAACCATCTATGTCTGAAGGTTTCTGCTTTATAGAGAGCTGGTGGTACATGTAGCTCCATCATGTGCAACTGTTCCAGAATCCCTCCACTAACAAGCTCATTGAACAGTAGCAACCCTCCATCATTCACTTCTAGCCCTCACCTCTCTCTCTCTCTTTCTCTCACCCTTGCAAAGCTCTGCTCAAACAGACTGGGTAGCTAACAAAGGCTGAGTGCTATGGAAACAGTGAGAGTTAAATACACAGTGTCTTCAAGGTGAGTTGAGATGAAGGACAGTTGGTAGCAGCTGGAAGCAATGCAATCAAGGGTTTCTGAAAAGCTATATCGGTATATAGTTCTAGATGCATGTTTCGGTACCTGAACCATGTAATGTTTTGGGAGCTGAACATGAAGTAATGTGTTTCAGTTTGTTGACATGAAATGGCATTGGTAACCCGTTCTACTTTAAAACATCAGTAGAACAAAACTTGGTTTTTTTCCCCCCCATTAGAAGTTGTGGAGGCTCAACTTCACACTTCAGAGCATTTTGATTTATTTTAGTGGTAATGCTTGTTTTTCAGATATATTGTTGCAATTATATTTTGTAATATTAAGTGCATTGTTGCAATTTTCATTTCATGTTGACTTTAATTCTCACTTGTAAATTCTAGCTTTCTCCTATATAATTTAAATGTAAATTTAAGCAGATTTTAATGAGATCAAGACAAGCAGTCAGACTGAAAAGCAGCATTGACTCAGCATTTCATGACACTGGCATTTAGGTGTTGCGTTTTTTTCTCGATGTGACAACTATGACTCACTGCAGTCTACCAGAGGACAAACCTCAACACATCCTACTGATGCTAGCGATACTAACGTTACACGTGGAAAACAACCTACAGTAGGTATATACTGACCTCCAGTGACGAGGAAAGTGAATCCCTTCAAAGTACATGCCCCGAATCCCTATAAAAGAATTTATTATCGGAACACTGTCACAGCTAGGTGTCTGAGCTAATAAAGCATGCTGCATTTCATCACAATATAGTTTTATTTTCCTTGTTGTCACTGATCATTTTTACCATAGTCACTATTGTGGCAGCTCAAACCATGGCACGTAGTTGGAAAGAGTCATGTAAAGAAACAGAAGAACATGTGAAGAAATAGTGAATTTGCACTTAAAACAAGTGAATACAGTTTTTTGATGTGTCCATGTACAAAATATTCAGATTGGACTTGCCTTATATTGCTGTCAGATGATCTACATTACCATATCATTGCTGCAGATCAAACTGTGGCAAGCAGTTGGGAAGAGTAAGAAAGAAAGAACCAGAGAATAACATGTTCAGAAATACAGTGATTCCTTCTGCACAAGCTAATACAGGTTTTGATTTTGTCACATGACATTTCTTACCACGTTTGTCATTGTGACGACTCAAACCATGGCATGTAGTTGGAAAGACACAGACGGAAACAGAATATGTGATTTTCTATTAAAAAAATACAGTGATTTTCTATAATAATAATAATAATAATAAAGAATATCGTAGTTTAATAGTTTTTTTGTCACATTATCTTTCTTACCGTATTTAGCATTATGGCGGCTCAAACTATGGCATGTAGACAGAAAGAGTAATGCAAAGAACGGAAAACAGAAGAACATGTTCAGTGGTTTCCCAGAATATAAGATTTGTGATGCTTTAACACAAACTAATACAGTTTGTTGATGTATTCATTTACAAAACATTCAGATTTGACTTGCCTTTTATTGCTGTCACAAGATCTTTCTTACCATGTTTACCATTATAGCAGATCAAAAAGAGGCATGTAACATTAGATGATGGTCATGCAAAGAAAAAAACAGAATATGTTCAGAAATACATTGATTTTCCAGAAATAAAAGTGCTTGCTGGAATTTAATACAATACAGTGTTTGACGTATTCATATAAAACTTTGAGATTTGACTTACTTTGCTGTAACTGTCTTTGGTCATTTTTCAACAAGTTTGCCATTGTGATGGCTGTTGATGGAAATTAGTGATATGTCAATGGAAACAGTCATGCAAAGAAAGGGTAAAGAACATCTTCAGTTATACAGTCCATTTTTTTAGAAAAGAAAATCATGCTGCACTTTAACACAACAGTTTGATGTATTACCATGTTTGCCACTGTGACGGCCTAGACCGTGGCATGTAGTTGGAAAGAATCATGCAAAGAAACAGAGGAATACAGTGACATCTTCCACATATAAAATTAATCCTATACTTGAACACAAGTTACAGTTTTAATGTATTCATGATTTTAGAAAAATCATCTTGTGGAATTAACCTCAAGTCGATCATTTTCGCTGTATGAATGTATTTTTATAGATTTATCTACATGAACAGATATCTTGCTCGTCCTAGTCAAACACCCAAACCGACTACAAAACTGCTGTTCAAATCCATGACATCATAAATGTAGCAGAATGTATGAATGTGTTCTATTACCTGTAACCATAGCGACAGTGACTAAGTAAATATCAAAGATGGCGACGTCCAAAACGGCATATTTGACGACAAAAACTTCAATCGAGGCGCGATTTCCTTAATTAACTGACTGCAGCTTTTACACTTAAGTAAAAAGCGGAGCACCTGAGTCGCACACATCGCGCAATTCGTGTATCAAAATTAATTTAATGTAGTGTTTTAAGGGGAAAAAAAGTTATTGTGAACCAGCTGGCATATGCAAATCATTTTCACATTTCAAATTTCTATAATGAAAAAAACAAATAGGCTACTTAAGAGATTTTGCTGGATTTTCTTCCTCAATTATTTACGTAATAATTTGAAAATACAGTTGAAAATAGTTTTAGATGGTGTATTACATCACTGCCTGACATCAATAATATCATGATATCAAGCAGTTTGTAAACTGCTCATTGATCATGTGAACTACACAGGCCTTGGCGTTTTAACTCTTTATTTACAGTGGGAAAAAAAGTAAAATGAAACTGATCAAACAATTTTTCAAGTAATCATAACACTATCACACAAGAAACCACTTACATGTCTTAACCAGGCACAACGTGACAAAGCAACAAGTGATAAAAGCTATCTCTTACATTGTTACATTGTGTAAATCACTTGGTAAATCACTGCTCCGACTGAAAGCCTATTAGACCAAAAACCTGCTCCCCATGTATATTAAACATCAAACCCTGACTAAAAGAGGGTGACATTTTCACTGGCAGTGTGGACATAAAAATTGTTTGGTCACTGGAATCTTGCCACATTGCACCTGGATAGAACACAGCATTATATTTTAGTATAAGCAATAACAAATGATTTTCAGTTGTCATTCAGTGTAAGAAATAATTCCATGTACTTTAAAAAAAAGTATAAAAACAAAACATTCTTGCAGTCATATAAAAAAAAGTTTCAAATTTTATTCATTTAGAAAAGTGCACTTGCCGCCAAAAATGTTAAAATCCCAAAGATGTGACACCAGTTTGGGCATGCAACTAACACCATGCACAAAAGTCACAAAAGCATGACCATCTCAGACACACGTAAGGAATGTACATTCAGTTTGACACATTTCGGGATTCTCCAAATACAGCAGATCATCTTCAGTGCATGCTTTTTGGTTCCCACACTTCACAGGACTGCACTGAATCCACAGGATGCAGAACACAGCTCAGACATATTTGAGACCAGGGTCAAGTGGTGGACTGGTCTGAATGTTCAGAAGCAGGTGGGGCTGGAGAGAGTGGGGGGTAGGGCCGGGGCTGGTCCAGATTCACATAGGTGATCTGGAGGTTGATGTAATGTTCTCCCTCTAGGCTGTAGTGGATGTCCTGAATGACTTTCACAAGACTAGGGAAACTTGGTCTCTTCTCAGGCTCAGGATTCCAGCACTGCAGCATGATGGACCATCTATAATACAGAATCCAAAATGATTTATTATTCTTTATAGTCTTTTAGTCTATAGCCAATTATGAAGCTACATGTAAATCTAAGTATTTCTTTTGGGTTTTCACAGCTGTTTCTAAATAATGTTTTTAAAGGCGTCATATAGTTTTTATCATTATTATTATTTACTATATTCTATTATTTTTAACTATAACAACAACATCAATAATATATTTATCCCATTTTAAAAGACATTTCCATAACATAAATATCAAAATCCCAGAGATAATTTGATTCTTCATGATATGACCCCTTTACAAATAAAAGGCAGGTAAATATATAAAATCATACAGGGAATCCAAGCAGTATTGTGGCTGTAGTAGTCGACGGCCCTGCATTAGATATGTTGTAATGTCATAAGGGTCCACATCAGGATACGGACTGGCCCCTCTCGTCATCAGCTCCCACATCAACACTCCGAAAGACCACTAAAGGGAATAAATACATATTATATATAGAATGTAGACTCATACCTAACTGTTGAAATAGAAATTCCTCCACTGGATATAAACCATTATTCTTTAGATGTTTTGAAAAGTTATTCCACATTTAAACTTACCACATCTGATTTGGTTGTAAATTTCTGTGTCTGCAGGCTTTCTAAAGCCATCCATTTGACTGGCAGCTTTACTTTCTTGCTGTCCTTGACACTGTAGTATTCCTTATCATAGACGTCACGAGCCATTCCAAAGTCAGCCACCTTCACGGTAAATGACTCATCCAGCCTAGGAAAAGTGGTTTCATTACATTTGTTAGACATGTTGTGTCTATATTCATTGTACTTTGATAAGACAACAAAACAGTTATATTTTGGTGTATACATACATTACCAGATAAATTATGAAAATTCAGGTTGCCCCTTACTTACATACAGTTACGTGCAGCAAGGTCTCTGTGCACAAATTTTTTGTTTGCAAGATACTCCATTCCTTTGGCAACTTGAAGCCCAAAGCCAATCAAGTCTTTCACTGTGGGATTCTGAACACGAAGGATTTATTTTTACAACATTTCAATGCAAATGTTTAGAAAGTTTACATAGTTTTACCTAGATTAAAATGTTAAAATCAGTAATGCACTGAAATGAAATTGCTGGGTCAAAAATTCAGAATGCACTCGACCAAAAAACAGAATCCACCAACCGAAAATAAATGTTATTTTTTAGTTAATATATTATCAATGATTAAATCAAATTTATTAACTTAATAAAATGAATATGTAAAATAGTGCATAATATTTAGCAAAATGCTGCTCTTGGGGGTTATCTATGGTCACAGAATGTCTTACATGAGGTAAATGTAACATTACGTGACATTGTTCACAAGCTGTTTTATTTATGCATTTTGATTAAAACATTGCTTAAGAAATTATGTGAGACATAATATATTTCAAGTACTGTCTCGTTCTGTTTTGTACTGTCTCATTCATGTTTATTTTGTGCTATAACTAGTAGTATGAAGGAAGAGATTATCGGCTCATGTGCCGCTTCAACAGAGGTGGTGATAAAATTGACAATTTTAAAGCTGAGACTTCATATTCAAAGTAACAAAGCACAAAGCTTATTGCGATTATTGGATAGCAGGTGTCTTGAGATTTTAAGAGTCCGTAGCAGTATCTATTAAAAATGAGAAGTTATGTTATTATGAGAAATGATGTCAAATTCTGGTTATGGTAAGACTTAAGATGGGGCTAGGGGTTTGAATCATCAACCTACCATTTCTGCCGGTTAAGAAAGGGATTAGGATTCGGTCAGGGCTATGTTATTCCAGTGATATAAAACATTGACTTGTGATATGTTATAAAATGAATGTGCTTACCCTCTTTTCAGAGCGGATAAAATGCCGAAGGTCTCCGTGTTTCATGTATGGCAGGATCACCAGGGGAAGTCCATCACTGGGAAGCACAATGCCCAAAAGCGACAGGACATGAGGGTGGTGGAAGGCTTTCATAAAGATTCCTTCTCTTAAAAACTGCTCCACCTCCTCCAGATCAGTGATCCCTTTAAAAAAAAAAAAAAATCCATAATGGCTGGGGCTGGGTATTACAATGCTGTAAGTAAGTAAACTCTAACATAAAGTACTGTAATTTCAAAATTATAATTTTTTTTGTTCTGTATATTCTAATGCCTAATTCCACTTGTAAAATTTTAAATGATACATTAAAAAAAAAAATCACTTTATTTTGATTATTATTCTTTATTATGTTATTGGCATAACATAATGAAAAAATAACAAAATAATTATCAGCTTATTGTATCATCCACAAGTTTATTGTTAGTGTATCCCTATTTAACAGTATTAATTTACTTACTATTCAGTGATTTGACAGCACAGTGGATCTCTTTTTCATCACTATCAGTAAGATATCCATGATACACAGTTCCAAAATGACCTGAGAAAGATTTGAGAAATATGCAAGTGTGGAATAGAAAGAGAATGTACTATAAAAAAGGAGAAAAAGCAATGTAGCAAATCCAGATGGATTGCCGTTGCCCAAAGATATGTACCTTTACCGATGATTTGATCATGCTGGATTTTAACCTTATTATGTGGGATCAAAACATTCTTCACTTCCTCCAACAGATCTGGCCGGAGAGCGGACATAGAGATTGCCTGAGATTGAATCAAAGGAGCTGCTGCAGAGTCCATTGACCCAGCATACGGCAGACTGGAGAACGTTGTGCTCGAACCTTGAAATGGAGAAACTGTCACACCTACAGGACACACAGTTCATGTTAATTGAAGAACGGATGCTCTTTATGAATACGCAATGTACCAAGTTGGGTTTTATACTCTTTAAATCATATGTACTCTCTCAATGTTTTCAAAAACTTCAGGTTCAGGACTTTAGGTTGTCTTACCTCTTCTGTAGTCACCATCAGGTGATCTGTCATAATTCTCCACCGCAGTGCGTGTTGAATGTAGTGATAATCGAACCTGAGCAAGCGCAGCTGCTAACCAGACAAAATGTTGTTGTTTTTTACATGCACATTCACAATTTTTTTAACATCTGCTTTCTAAAAAAAAATGGTCAGAAATAATCACAATAAAAAGCAAATATTTTCCATATATTTGTATAAAGTATAACAATTACAAAATATTTTTACAACAACAAAAAAAAAAAAGATCATTTCTATTTTGGAAAAATTAGAGTAATTTTTACAGAACACACTTACATTTCCTTTTCTTGCGCTCTCGTGCCATGGCTACGTAGGCCAGAGCTGCTCCCACGCCAACTGCAGCCAAGATGCCCAGCACCATGCCCACAATAAAATTGCTGTTTGTAGTTACTACTACACCAATGTCATATTCTTCTCCATTCACTAACAACTGAGAAACACACGTGACAGAGCAGCACATCATGAATGACAGATGCAGAGCCAACTTGGACTTGTCAAAGCTGAATTCAATAGACAGACTCTGACCTTAACTGGTGCCCCCTGGTTGGGGATAGTCAGATTTTTGGGGATCCTGCAGGTGATCTCATTGTACAGAACTTTAGCTTTACAATCCACTCCATTAATTGTCATAATGATATCCATGCAATCAGACACCAGGGCTAGATTTTTGTGCTGGAAAAAATGTGATTAGATTATGATACAATACATCTGGAAGACTAATCTGACCGTCATAATTATTAGTCATAATTTAGATTTAGTAAATGTGATATGTGATAAGAAAAAAATTCTAATAATATTACAAATAAATTACATTTTGAAATATATTAAACAGGTATTTTAAATTGTAATAATATTTCATACAATTACAGTTGTTACTGTATTTTTGATTAAATAAATTGAACATAAGAGACTTGTTTAAAAACAAACATAACAAAAGAAACTTTTTGAAATAATTATTCTATAACTTTTGACCAGTAGTGTGTGTGTGTGTGTGTGTGTGTGTGTGTGTGTATTTGTATATACTGTATATATATATATATATATATATATATATATAAAATATGTCTTTAACATACATATTATATATAAATATATAAATACAAAAACAACATGTGAAAACATGTGGCCTGATCAAACCATAAACAAGACCATAACCACACAATATATGCAACCACTGAGACGTACATGCAGTGAGACTTTTTCCTGCCGTGGCCTGAGCTCAAGCACATGGCCTTCTGTTTCAAACAGGATGGGTTCTCCATCAGCATGGCAGGTAAACGTCTGAGGCAGGAGTTCTTTGGCTCCATCCAGATCCACAGAGAGGATTCCCGTTGACTCCTCACATTTAGGGCTTATACACTCCATCTGGTTGGGATTCCCTTGACTAACACACACCTAAGGTACAGCAACCAATAAGTGGCAACATTTTCACTATTAATAAATATGGCTCTTCAAAATACAAATGAGTCTTACGGTTTTCACAGGTGTCGTGTTGTTGCCTTTGTAGTTAATGACAGCTTGGGAAACAGAGTCTAGGTTCTGCCCGATGATGGTTATTTTTGATCCTCTTCATTGTAGCAGGACCCCCAAAAAAATACACAGCAAAAATTTGATCAATTTACTGTTGAAGATTCAATTAAATTGTTGTTGTTACAAAAGAAAAACTGAATGTTTTAATTCACCTTTTGAAACCACAGTTGGGCTTCACACTCATCACCTCAGGATTCACCACATATCTGAACGTTTTTGTGGCTGAAATAGTTGATTCATCAATTAAAACTTTTACTTCTACCTCTGAAGTCTCCTCAACACCTTCAGACCTACAAACAACAGACGTCCCATTGCTGGAGATGCTGTGGAGAAACAACAGTAGGAAAATACTCAAAACTCAGTGGTTAAAAACAATGTACTCGACTGGCTTTCTTATATTTCTAAACCTTGACTTATAGCTCTTAAACACTGAATTTCGTAACCTGGCACAATAACCTTTCAACAGGGCAAATTCTCTCTCCAAGGCTGACCGTTCTGCTTCCACCAGCATCCAGATATTTTCCTGACAGGGTGATCAGGGTTCCTCCAATCTTAGGTCCTAAGCCTGGACTGATATCTGTGATTTCTGGGTTCTTATGGGAGATATGAGGTATGATAAGTGCTTTATTAATCTAAAATGGCAAAATGCTACAAAGGAAATTTGCTTGCATTTATCCAGTTCATCAGCAGCAGGACTGCAAGCCAATATTTCTTAATACTCTATCCATGTTTGTGTTCATCCATAATTAAAAATTGAGAATGTTTTGCTCATTACCACAAAACTGAAGCCTTGTATGCTATCCTTCCCAGAGACGAAGTATCCACTTTCCACGCTCTTTTCATCCACTTGCAATGTTATATCAACATTTTGCTCTGGGTCTGACACCTCATTATCAATCCTACACACCAGCCTGAATGAAGAATGAAAAATTTTAGTCGAGGATTTGGGGGGGGGGGGGTATGCATCTGCCATAACTTCCTGTTTCAGTAAGAACTGTACTGTATACATTTTTTTGTGGAGAAACTACAATGTGTGTGTTACTTACTGGGAGCTACTGCTTTTTTTCTAGTATAAAATGTAGTGGCCTAATGGTTAGATAATCGGACTCGTAATCCAAAGGTTGCGAGTTTGAGTCTCAGGTCCGGCAGGAATTGTAGGTGCGGGGAATGAATGTACAGCGCTCTCTCCACCCTCAATACCATGACTTATGTGCGCTTGAGCAAGGCACCGAACCCCCAACTGCTCCCCGGGCGCCGCAGCATAAATGGCTGCCCACTGCTCCGGGTGTGTGTTCATGGTGTGTGTGTGTTCACTGCTGTGTGTGTGCGCACTTTGGATGGGTTAAATGCTAAGCACAAATTCTGAGTATGGGTCACTATACTTGGCCGTATGTCACTTCACTTTTTCACTTTCACTTTTCACTTTAACGGGGGGTGGGGGGGTTATGCATCTGCCACAACTTCCTGTTTCAGTAAGAAAGAACTGTACTGTATCAATTTTTTTGTGGAGAAACTACAATGTGTGTGTTACTTACTGGGAGCTACTGCTTTTTTCTGGTATAACAGTGCAGCTACTCTTTCCCACATTAACCTGGTGGGAGGTTTGAGTAATAGCAGGTCGGGAAGCTGACTGGAAGTTCCAGCCACAAAGAGTGATTTCACTTTTACCATTTGACGGCACCGTGCTGGGGAAAAACTAAAAAAGCAAAAGTGCAGAAAAAAAACAAGGTTTACGGTTGTGCATAAAGTTCTTAATAGCTTTTTAAACTGAACAGACAAATATAAATTTACACCACCATTCAAAAGTTTGGTAACAATGTTTTTTTTTACAATGTTTTTGTAAGAAGTCTCTTCACTAAGGCTGCATTTATTTAATAAGAATTACAGTAAAAATAGTAATATTGTGAAATATTAGACAGCGGCAATAGACATGTGGGCAGTGCGCCAACATATTCACCTTATTTTCCGCTGAATAAATACTTCCAGGTCGTACATAAAATATATATCTGTGTCATCCTTATTTCTCCCTCTTTCACCCCTGATCGAGACAGAGACCCACCCGCCGTTTGTTTCAGTGAGATTTCAGTAAGTTTGCTAGGTGCACCCACTGCGCTTGAAAACGGATGCAGTGTTGAAAACTCGATTGTGTTGTTCTTTCAAAGTCAACCTTTCATTTAAAAAAGTAAAGTTACGTTGTCTGTCCACAAAAACACAATTTAAAATGTCATTTTCTATTTTGACATATATTAAAATGTAATTTATTTTTTTTCATGGAAAAACTGAAATTTGACCAGTCATTACTCCAGAGTACAGTCCTTCAGAAATCATTTTAATATGCTAATTTGATGCCAAGAAATCATTTCTCGTTATTATCCCATTTTTTCAGAATTCTTTAATGAATAAAAAACAGAAATTATATAAAATATCAATTATTTGTAACATTAAAAATGTTTCACTGTCACTTTCGACATATTTATTGTGTCCTTGTTGAATAAAAGTATTCATTTCTTTCAAAGGTTTCAAACACCTTACTGATGCTAAACTTTTAAATGCTAGCAAAAGGCTTTTGTATAGTTTGTTAAAAAAATAATATTTCAATAATTTTTTTGTAAGGACTGCGAAGCAAAGCAACAGCCAACAAATGCTCAGCATAGCATCTTACTGTACAAGATAGCTTTGATTTTGTGTCACTACATAATTTTCATACTTCCATTTGTGTTATTTCATTTCACTATTCTAAAATGTGGTACATATTACAAAATGAATGTACTTGTTCTACTCAAATAACTTTACAGCCAAAGCTGGCATTCCGTCCAGTGTGAGACAGCGGTGAGAGTCCAACAGGTACTGTGATTGTTAACACAGCCCTGCCCTGATATGACTACAATGACTCTGAAGTAGCCCTCATGTTATCAGTACTCAGTCACTGTATATTCGAAACGCAAACTTAAAAGACAGACAGTTTATTGTCACATTTATTGCTCAATTATGCAATGTCTTACCTGAGTGATTGCCGGAGGGCATGAGTTGCTATTCCACTGACTCTTACACTGATGCGTCTGGGAACAGACTCCATCACACCAGCCACATCCCATAAACTTGGGGGCCGCTAAACACACTGAACAGTGGAGGAAATGGGCACAGCCTGGACCTCTGGGAGACACATTTATCAGCTGCACATACAGGATGAAGAGAGACAGGTTTGACAAAAAAAATCTGATGAAAACTATGAGTCACTTTCCATTGGTATATTTTTAAACATTAAACCTTTAATTCAATACTGATGGCTGATAAGCTTATAAAGAATAAACATGCATACCTTGTTTCCAACGACAAAGAGCAGAGTCTCAGAAGAATGAACGGCAGCTATCCGTGACACTTTCTGCATTTCTTCCACAAGAGAGTAGTTGGCAAACACTACAAGGGACGATCTGCTCAGAATAACCTGAAAAGTAAAGTACTTTTTGTCTGTCAAGAATCAAAACTACACAGGATACTTGGTCACAGCTATACAATTATGAAATATACATGGTATTTGTCCTTAAAAGGGCAAAAATCATTCACTGTATCCATCCAATATGGAGAGCCAACAAATACGCAGCTTAGGATCGTATTGGCCACCGACTAGCAGGAAAGATGTGAACTTTAATGTTTGGCCAAAAATAAGAAGCGTATTCTGTGGAAGCCTCTATGGAATTGCGCAATATATAATTCACAATTCCAATAAAAAAAGTCAGAATTACGAAATACGAACTCTGAATTCTGACTTCTTCCCTCACAGTTCTGAATTTACATCTTGCAATTCTGACATTTTTTCCTCAGAATTCTGAGTTTACATCTTTTTATATCACAATTCTGACCTTTTCTTGTAATTTGGTCTTTTCTTCTCAGAACTGCAAGATATAAACTGTATAAATTCTGACTTTATTCTCAAAACTGTGAGTTTATATCTCTGAACTTACATTTTTCCTCAGAATTGTGAGTTTATACCTCAGAAAAAAAGTAAGAATTGTGAGATATAGGTATCTATTTAGGGGGAATGAGATGATGCCAATTATTTTTTCACAGTATTTGAAAAGGAATCAGTTTCTGCCAAAAACCAGTGATGGCATAATAACCTGCAAGAGCCTTCCATCATCCGTGCCAATGTGTGCCACAGTCTTGGTCTCAATGGTAGTCACCAGAATAGAAGTGAAGAGCACATTGTTCATCCGCCTATTGAAGAAGTCCACTCTGTAGTAAGGCTTTGCCACCATTGTGGGGACATGGTAACAAGTCGATTCATCTGGGTTCTAGACAAAATTAAAATAAAATATTGAGTGAATAAATATATTTAGTGAATATAAAAACTTTTTGTTGCTTAGCAAAGAAAACATTTACAAATTCACAGAAAATGCCAATTTGACAAAATGAAAACTGCAAAATCAGCAGTTGCAACAATAAACACAATAAATGTTCTGCCTGTATTTGAAATTCAGTGGACTTCAAATCAGTGTTAATTTTGACAGGCATTTTTGATTTAG
>SCHK01238096.1:0-24256 GCA_004124795.1 Poropuntius huangchuchieni
AATCCCATGCACCCTCTGCATTTTAGGGAACTTTTTTTTTTCCCCTCAAGCACACTGCTTATTTCTGCACTAGAAAAGTCTTTAAGTTATAGGACCATCCAGCTCTCGTCCCCCNTTAAAATTTCCCCCTCAAGCACACTGCTTATTTCTGCACTATAAAAGTCTTTAAGTTATAGGACCATCCAGCTCTCGTCCCCCATTCGTCCTCTGCTCTGAGCCAGACAGGCCGTAGCTTCAGATCACGCCAGAATCTTCCAGGTCAGACACATAATAACTCCAGCACTCTCATTTTCTGTCTGTGACGTTGCGTCCTGGTCTGAAGCTAGTTGTTGATGTGTGTGTGTGTGTGTGTGTGTGAGATTCCATTTCTCATTTGGTTTTTGATGAAGATGTATTTGGGGTGACTCGAACTAGGTCGTTCTGCCTGATTAGGGAAACGAAACTTGTGTCGGTCTTATAATAAACTCTGCACGAGTGCTGAGGCTGTGACAGCAGAACGAACTCCCAGATACAGTTTATTATCTTTTTATTAGTCTCCCCTTAAGCTCCCTCTGACATTTGGTTACGTTCTTACTCTAATATGACTCATTAGCACACTTAAAACCGTCGGCTGTCTTCTGGCCTGAGGAGAGAAGGTGGAGGAAAGACAGATACATAGACGCCAATGAAAGTAGAAGATCTGTTTAGAAACAGCACTTTTGTTTTCTGGTCTAGACCTGGCAGAGCACTCAAAGGCCTTGAAGCACATTACTACAGAGTTCAGCTAAATTTGCACTTAAATGAAAAGTTATTCGCTACATTTGTGTACAGATAAGATTTCCTTTTCCTGTTTGTAACATTTTAATTCACTAGGTAGTAAGTGTGTGTAGGTGTAAGCTTATTAGAGTAATTATGCGTTTCTGAGGGCATCAAAATCTGTTCTTCTATATTTACACAAGCAGATGCGTCATATTAATTGAAATGTAAACTCTTTTAGCACATCATATTGCAAATACAGATGGAAGATTGCATTTTTATAACATAACATTCTACTATTGTGACAATGTGTGTATACATTGACCTCATGATGAAAGATCTGTTACTGAAACGTCTTCTCAGATTGTTTACATTCCTTCCCATCATCCCTTGTGTTTCAAGTGTAAGCCTTAACAACAAGTTTAGTGTGACGATAAGGCGATACACAGGCTCTAAGGGTTCAGCTGGTGATGAAAGCCTTGGCTAAATGTGTCCCCACTGACAAACCGGACAGCTGTACGATACATACACCCTGTCAGCAGTGTTTTAGACGTGCCGAGCTCGTTCGGTTGCTCACCAGCTTTGCGTTTTTTGGCCCAGTCTGCGGATTAGCGTCGCCTTTGCGCTTTCACTCTCTGGGCAGCGACCTCAGGGATGTTGAACTCTGAACCCTTAAATGTTAGGTACACCTGCTCCCACAGCGGCCAAAACAGGTGTGGACCAATCAGATGCTGAGTAGTCTATTTAAAACATGGCCTTTTACGACTTTAAAAGCCTGCGATCTAAAGGCTAATTATCCGTAACAGCATCCGTTGTTCCTTTTGTGTTGACCCATATGTTAAAAGAGCTAGAAAATAGAACTTAATATGGCAGTAATGGTAAGAAATAACAATTAAATTAAATTTTCTTGTGTGATTTTCTTTTCCATCCCCTGTGAAATGAAATGTTTGTTCTTCTTTGTGTCATTACACTAACATTGTTCTTGCGTGAAAGCGTAAGACATGCCTTAAACTTGTTATAACTCCCAGAGGGAGGGTTACGGGCAGTGCCGTTGTCTGTAACTGAGGTTGAGAGGCGGCCTATGTGTCCAGCCATTACCATATATTTCAAAGTCAGAACTATTCATAATGGCAGTGAGCTCTGGGTTGGACCTGAGGCCCAATCTGCCGTGTTTAGCACATCTGACTCCCTGTCGGTGATAGGCATGTGCTATTGTCTACCAAACAACAGCAGCCTTGAATTTGGCCTCCGGTGGCCCAGGGGACGGTCCCTGCCACTCTCTCCCAGGCTTGGGACGCTCCCCAAGGCATCACACATTCTCGGCAGGGCTCGATGTTCCATAAATAAGAGAGACATCTTTGTAGCGCACACACAGAGGTAGTCCAGCTTACAGAGGTGCTGTAAATCAGGAGAAAGCTATGTGTGTGTAGGTGACATTATGGCTATAATAGGCCACCTGTGATGTCACTATTAGGAGAAAGTGTGGTGTACAATGACAAAAAACAAGAGAAGGTGACACATACGGTTTAAAAAGGAAAACAATTGCCAAAAATTTCTTGAAATACGTTATGAAGTAAATAAACAAATATGTTTGATCCATGGAAAATGCATGGTGACTGATAGCCAAGGTGCTGCTATGCAGTTACTTAGGTATTCTGAATGACGAAGAAGGACAGAAACTAAAAAGGTATGAATCGGATACAAGAATTTGTGTCTGCCATGGAAGTGGACAGATCGTATATTATTTCCATTAATGCAAGTCATATGTCACTGAAAAAACAATGGTGGTGTATGACGTCATCTCACATGGACTCTTTTCCAAGCATTGTTGCCAAGTCTGTGGTTTTCCAGTAGAATTTGGCTAGTTTTGCACTGTTGCCATGGGTTGTTTTTCAGTCTGAGCCTGTGTTAGACAAAGGATACCCCTGATGGAGGGGGAAACTGAAGAAAGAGATATGACAATAAATAACAATATGGCTGGTTTTGCTTCGCAGACCTGGCAACCCTGTTTCTGGGTCTTCATTTGGTGGTTTCGCCAAGTGTATCCACCGTATTTTGAGTGGAAATTGAATGTCTGGCTTCCGGTGTTATCCGCGTCCAGCTATTTTTAGCTGTTCAAAAAAGCTTGTTTTGCTGCTTGATATTGCAAACTGGTGTTTCTTACCATATTATTTAATGTATTATCTTAATTATGAGCACACTGGTTTGTAGTGCAAACACTTTTACTGTTTACTGCTCTTTGTAATTCTTCTCGTTATTTCCCTACAGTGGCTAATGAACCGAAAGTCTCACACATTCTCAGAAAACTGCTTACTTCTGCATTATAAGTGGATAATGATAAGTTGGATATTAAGGTGTAAATGCAGATATCAAATATGGGTCAGTTGTAAAAGAAAAAGATGTAAGCTGGTCATCAAAAAAATCAGATATAGTCAACCAGATATAGTAAAACTTGCATCATAAATGTGGCCTTAAACCGAGTCCTAACTATACACGCCGTGACAAGATTCCAGCGATAAGCAATGTGGGTGTCCACACTAAACGTGACGTGACAAAATCAATCAAATATCGCAGCCAATCAGAAGTGTGTGTGCGCGGACACTCTCTGGAAAAGCACTGCACAAAATAAATAAATTTATGATCTAATTCATAAATATTAAACCTTTTTAACATTATTAAATGTACATACTGAGTGAGTGACACCATCTTTGTTATGGAATACACTTGTTGGTTCGCATTGAGCTCACAGTTTTAACGTATATCTTTGCTTTAATTTATCTTCAAGATCTAAGATAAACTTTTTCCTTTCAGTATGGCCATAAGGTCACACAAAATGATATTTAAACTCATATTAGACACGTTTAACTTTGAATAAAGCACATAATCACCTAAGATTATCTACTGACTGTCATATAGTTTGTATGTTGTATGCAGGTAGTAAGGACAAAAACTCAGATTAACATGGAAAAGATTTTTCCTTTTATCGCGGGTCGCAGCATCGTGTAGTTAGGACACAGTGTTAGAAAACTAGTAGCAAAACCTGCATAGTTTGCTTTATTGTTTTTTCTATGGTTAGGGTTTAGTGAGCAACCATAACAGTGACGATTACTATTTTTATCAGAAATTTCGTTCTGCTTCAGTGCTTCTCTCTAGTTCTCATAATCATACCTCACATCTGAAGGACCCTCTTTCCCGAAGTGGAATCCCTGTTCGCTCTTGAACAGGAGGAAACAGAATTCTTCACATGGGAGGAAATGTGTATTGGGACAATAGAAAGCCTGCTGGGGGTTATTCTCATCAGAGTCTCTCTGCACAGCAGACCGTGAGGGTTTGTGTCTCTCAGTGGGATGGGGCTTGTCTCCATGCGTGGTTGCTTTTTACATAAAGCGTGATCAGCGGTACACAACATGTGGGCCTAATGGTGAAAGCTGGCACAGGCTTAATTGGCACAACTGTAATACAAAGTCCCTCTGTGCTTATGTTGGTGCTCACCAAGCTTGTGTTGCTTATATTTACACTTTTCGCTCTCATTTTTTCCCAGCTCTGTTTCCATTTCTCTCACTGCCTGACTCTCTTTTCATTCCTCCTTACTCTCTTCACACTGGTGTTTATCCATTGTGTCAGAGTGGGTTTATTCTTTGGGCCCCAGCTTGGTGCAGTGATGTTCTAAGTCCCCCTGGCCAATCTCTCCATGTTGTAAACAGGCTTTAGGAATGTTCTAGTGCTGGATTACTCTCTGCCCACCCTGCCTTCATCTTGAGTTTTACCCCTGAGCAGTTTTCTTCCAGTGCGGACAACCTGAGAGAGCTAAGAGATAAAACACTAGTGTCACTCTTATACCAACCAGAGCATTCCAGCTCTGACACACCACTGGACCAGATCACTGGAGAAAGAGTTCACACTGAAATGCTGTGAGAACAAAATGAAAAGTTGCCTTACATGTACAGTTTTAATTCAGCCAGTTTATTATGTTTTAAACATAGAGTGTTTCTTAAACATATTTAGAGGGATTGACAAAAAATGAAAAAATTCGTAAGTTGTATGCAACTTTTATCTTTTATTCATGTTCAGTGCCAAACGTATTCTGATTAAGAATTCAGACTTTTCCCACAGCTATATGTGTTTTTTTCCACATCAAATAATAAGGCAATTCACTATGTATGGTTAATGCAATAACTAAGTCCCTGTAATGGTGATGTAATTGTAATATTACTATATATATATATATATATATATATATATATATATATATATATATATAGTGTGATCTATGATTAAAACAAGTTTTATCCTCTTCCATACTGGCCTAATTGATCTATAAAATTACTAATATTGGCTAATCCCAATATGAGTAATTCCAATTTAAGTAATAACATCATTTTCATAGAAAATGATCTAAAGCTGCATTAGCTATCAGTTGGTGTGTTAAACATACATAGCACATCAACTTTTAATTGTAAAAAAAAAAATAATAAAATAGATTGTTAATTGCATATTATAAGTTTGAATCTCATTGACATTTAATCAGAATCAGCATGGCGTTGAATATGAATTCCCATCTCCAGATCAGCTACTAATCCCCACCTGCATAAGTGCAATAAGCTGCGAGTTGATAACATTGATTCCTCACCGTCTCTCTGTCACCTCCCACACTGAAACTGAGAGCAGAAGCCATGTTGTGATACACTAATTTGCATTTTAGTCAATATGCAATGCAGTCAAATGAGTTACCCTTTGCATATTTAAAAGCGTTTCTGTAGCCCATCCGTGATGGAGATGCCGTTTGTCTATTGTACGGCGTTATCCAGTGCAAACGGCATGGAATTGCCTGTAATGAGTATTCTCAGAGATGCATATTGTGAGTCCACTTAAACACATGCATGTAGGCATGCAAACCGCTCATTTTGACTTAATGTGTTACACCAAGAGAGAAATGGCCACTCTGATGAGATAGCTAGTGTCAACCAGGCTTCTCCGGACCCGGCTATAGCCAAAGACTGTGTGTCAGAGCATATTTCCCCAGTGCTACTAGCCGTTGAGGACTGTAATTGCTGTCACCTCCCTCCTGGATCCAGCTACAGACTGTGGGAATTGGAAGAGTCATTTCATCTCCAGGGAAACGAAATGATGGGAGCTCCAATTTTCCAGCACAAGTTGAAGGGAAAAAGAGGACGAGGAACATATCATTAGCGAGCCGCTAGTACATCTCTAGACTAAATTACTAGCTAACCTGCACAGGTCTTCCTCAAGAGTGTACAAAGAAGTAGCTAGTCAACAATTACTAAACGTGTGGTCACATTTATCAATGTTTAGCGGATTTTTGCAGTTGAAATATAGTCATTTTATTTGCAATTGGAAATTTTGCTTGAGGCAAAAGATTTCCCCCCACAAAGATTTGGGTTCAAGTACAACAGCGCAGCTCAGCACAATCTCAACGTATTAATAAAAAGAAGTTTAGAAATCAGTTTAGACAGTTTTGCGATTGAAATGCTAAAGTTGTGGTCATGTTTACCATTGCTCTATGAGTTTTTGTGGGCAAAATCCAGTCATTTGAATAGAAATCTACATGATTGGGAATTTTGCGTAAGGGCGAAAGATTTTCCCTCACCGATTTTGCAATGAATTTAAGTGCAACTTAGCACAGCTCATCACAATCTTAACATGTTTGATGAAATTAGTTTAGAATCCTTGTACTTCCTCACTTTCAGGTAGTTTACGAGCAATCCAAAAAGTTCCAGTGTACAAATTCATGTGATATTCTCTCGCAGATTTGCGATTGAAATGCTAAAGATGCTGTCATATTTACTATTGTTCATTCCATCAAAATTCAGACATTTCACTAGGAATCTACACGACTGGGAATTTTGTATAAAGCCCTGTTCACACCAAGAAAGATAACTATAAAGATAATGACATTAACGTCCACACCAGAGGACAATATGGTCTGTTTATTCTGTTTTATCTTTTTTTTTCCTTGTCTCAGGAAATATCTGCATACACATGCAACCACAAAACCAACACAAAACGATATGTTATGTTAGTATGTTGCGCTGTAATTCTGCCACAGAGATAAACTAAAAACGGAGAAGAAGACCTGGACTGTGTTAATGTTAGTTAATAAAAAGACAAGCGTTCAGTGGTTTCAAAAAATAGCGGTTTCACTCTCCCAAAATCTCTCTGCTATTTTTTAATATTGAGAACAATTTTTAGAACTATATCTTTATCGTTATATTTATAGCTATCGTCCTTGGTGTGAACGGGCCTAAAGGCTGAAAGATTTTCCCTCGCAGATTTCGCTACGGGTTCAAGTGCAATTCAGCCCCTCTCATTTGCGGCCTCAACGTGTTTAATAAAATATGATTAGAAACTATCAGCAAAATGTACGTTTTCACTTTCAGGTAGTTTAATGAGCAAAGTTCCAGTGTGCAAAAATTTGCATTAGTCTCTGGCAGGTATATGACTGAAATGTGATTTCATTCCCATTTACTTTTGCATATAGAGAATTCCAATAGGAATCTGAGTGATCGAGATTTTCTCATGAGCGTAACTGTTTCAAGTGAGTGACACAGAATCACCACATGGACAGAAAGCTGCTTGATTTGAAAGTGGCTTGTGTGTACTACATTGCTACGCTATTGTTGCTGAAATTAGCTAATTTGACTGCACTTTAATAGACTTACCTAACTCAAAAAAAATAGTATATTCTCAAAGCTATCCAATTAGCAGCCACATTTGAGAGGCTTGTGCATGCAAGTCGACCTTACATAGTTCCTGTGCCAAGAATGTGGCCGTATTACATAATTAGCTCTTGAAACCAGTCGTCTCCTTTGAAAAACGGACCTGCTAACACATAAGGGGTTAATGTCAGACTTCCTCCCGAGTCTGTGGTGTTGTGCCATGCATATGACGCTAACAGAAGGGGCTCGTTCGTCTGATATACACCAATTTCAGCCCCTTTCAGGATGGTGGAGGAGAACAGAGGGACCTTCTCGCTTCACAGAGCTACAATTAAGGGGGCCTCAAACAGAGGGGCTCAAAGACAAAGACAGAGGGAGAGCGAGATATACAGAAAGAGGGAGAGAGAGAGTGACAGACAGGCAGGCAGAGGTAGGGAAAGTGGAATATTAATGTATTGAAGAGCAACAGGAAATTGGGCGTCTAAATGTGCTCCCGTGTCCCCCGGGATGATTAGTAGCAGCCAATCTCATTCAAAAGCAGATCAATGAGGAGATATATTGTCATTTTCCAGCCGCACCCTCTTAATCAATTAATCTATAATAAGATCGGTGCATCTTAAAGGGCCAGTGCTAGAATTAACAGGTTTCGGTTGAGGATCCCAAATTTGTGTTTTTCTGTTCATGCATCTGAGATGGAATCTCGTAGATTTCTCTCATTGAATGGTTTAAATTGGCAAAACAGAACATAGTTGATTGTGTTTGATTTGATGCTCAGGCCACTGTGTATAATCAAGCAATTGTTCTCAATCAAAGGACAACAAATAAACACATTGTTGCCAGGTCTTTTGTTTCTTTTTAAGCCTTTGTGCACTTTCTTTTCATTTCATCTGTCTTTTGGCATCCTTCCCTCAACTGTCATATGCAACACTGCTTTGGGCATGTGGGGGAGTCAGATCCTTTTCCGTTATATAAGGACTCTGTGTATTGCTTTTCGCATTAAATGTCATTTGGTCTCAGCGTTCTGTCAGTCTCCATGGCGATCGCAGCCTGATGGGTAGTCAATATCTTTCTATGGGGATTTTGACAGGAACACATTCCGGACACATGTACAAAGCATGTCGATATGTGCTTTAGGTCTTTGTGAATGTGTTCCAGGATGTGACGTAGTGTATTTTTGTTGTCGTGCCATTACAAAATCCTCTTTTTATTTATTTAGTTTCCTTTAAATAAATATTCTGGGTTTAATACCAAATTTTAAGAAGTTAAGCTCAATCGATAACTCGATTATTTGTTTATTTTATTTATTTTTTTTTAATTTTGTGGATATACTGAAACAGTCAGTATTGTAATATTTACAGATATTTACAATATTTACTTAAAATTGTAAGTACCACACTTTTTTTTTCCAATTGGAAAAAAAAATCCCCAATAATCAACATCTTCACAAATGCTGTAGTTTAAGCTTAACTTCCACGTTCTCTGAATATTTCTTTAAACACTTGAATATGTCACATTTGTGTGTTCATTTGTTCTTTGGGATGTGCTGAGCTTTAAATTCACAGTGTCAGATGGCTTGGCCCTTGTTCAGTGTGAGTTGTCAGGTGTTCATGGTGCGGCTGATCATGGTAATAAATCACATTTTGCTGGCACAGACTCAAGCGGCTGTATGGTGGATGGGCTAATTACTTATAGTGCTATAGCGTTTTCAGAACGTTTTCTGCTGTCAGTGCTGATTGCTCAACACTGATATGATGTCTGATACATTGCCACCAAGGTGCATTTTTTCTTTTAATCTCTGCATAGCTTAATTGAGAAATTTGAAGTCAGTTTTGCTGCCACCTTATTTGAGAGGTTAAGTTAATTTCTATTGATAAAGCCTCTGGATTGGCTGTACATAATGGCGTCTTTCAATTGGGTGTGTAAATTAGTGCAAGTCTCGTGTGTAGGGATTGCTTCAGGCATGCTTTTCACTGTCATTTATCTCCTTTGAAGGAAAAAAGCAGATCATTTAACAAACGAAAGAAAGAAATTGATTTAATGCTCTTGTGTTTATTGCATAAAACTCGCCACAAATATTTTATAGTTCTCAGACGAATAAAGCAGATGTTAAATAACACAACAGCAGAGTGTTTGCGCCCCTCAATGTGAGAAAGATTGAGCAACTCATTGTTAGCTTTTATAAATTCAATGATAATCTGTCATCTGCAGCGATGTTCTCCGAACTCCCGCTCTTGGCGTACTCCTGCGACTCTTGCTTAATGGCATCATTAAGACGTGATGATGTGATGTCGCCATAACTCTCACGCTAATGTGATTATTCAGCTAAATTCACAGACTGCGTGCTTGTCCTGACGCATCCAGCTGATGTTATATGGTAGCTGGAGCATGCTGCATCAGTCATAAGAGAGATGAAATGTATTTAGGGGAAAACGGAATCATGTTTTATTCAATTACACGCTGAAGCTCAATTAATCAGTTTTTGCAATTAAGTTAAACTTGCTCATGCATCATACATGAGGACAATATCAAGGGTAGTTGCTCCAGAAGCTTTCTGCGTACTCCAGGCGCAGACTGTCCTCCACTGTGAACATAATGGAGGAGAATATATTACGTTAGGAAAATTAAGATAAATACATTCCCTAACTTGCATGTTGAGCTTTCAGTCTTGAAATTAACATGAAATGCAATTTGTTGGTTAATTTTTAACAAATACAGTCTCATTATAGTGAAGAAAATGGCTGGGATGGAAAGAGTGAAACACGGTGAATACAAAACAGCCCTCTTTTCCCTCTTTAGTGATTCATTGCTGTTATTTGCCAGGGCTGAATCCACCGCTATCATCCGCCATCATTACCTGCCGCAGACAGAGGGTCTTCTGTGTCGTGTCTCATTGTCTGAACCTCATACCACACTGATATACCTCTGATATTGCTTTTCACTTCTGATCTAGTCATTCCCATGAAACAATGGCATTTCTGTGATTGATGATTTGCTTAGAGCCCGGAGTCTTCAGGGGCTGATTGATGCTGTTTTTTTTTGGAGACGGAACAGAATTTAAAGGTAATAGTGAAATGAAGAGCACCGTTTTCTTGCACCTTGACCTACAGGGCTCTTCATTTTAATGATGATTAAGCTCAGGCCTATATTAATATATAGCGCTGTAGCTGCCCTTAAAGGAATAGTTGGTCCAGAAATTAAAATCTTGCCATTAAAAACCGGTATTACTTTCTTTGTTCTGTGGAACACAAAAGCAGTAATTCTGTAAAATGTTCTGGCAACAGTTTTCCATACAATGACAGTGAATTGATATGAAGGGTTTCCAGATTCCAAAAAATGCACCATAAAATGCATAAAATGCACCATTTTAAAAATGATCCTGAAATCCAAATCTATAAAAAATCCATTAAAAAATCAGTACTCATTCATGTATTTATATATTTTTACATTTTAGCTGTATCTTAATAAATATATTTAAATTAACATTAAGTTAGTTGTTGAGAAGATTAAGAATACATTTTATTTAGTCTGTTTTGGAGTTAATTAACGTTTTCTCAATTCATTTCCATTGAATGGAAGAGTATATAAAGAGTATGTAAATATCTCCTTGTGTTCTACAGAGAGAGAAAAAACATGGACATTTCCACAGTTTTCTTATTTTTGAGTGAACTATTCCTTTAAATTAGCTAAAATGCTGTTTTGGACACATTCTCAGAAAACATTTTATCAACTAAAACTGTAATGTTTTTAAAGGAATTACTCACCTAAAAATTAAAATTCTTATCTTTTATTCACTCTCAACACAAAAGGAGATGTTAGGCAGAATGACAGCCTCAGTCTCCATTCGCATTCATTGTATGGAATGATACAATGAAAGTCAGTGGTGACTGAGGCTGTCAGCTCTGCCTAATATCTTCTTTTGTGTGCCAAGTGAGAAAGAAAATCATATACGGCTTAGGAACAACATGAAGTGGAGTAAATACTGACAGATTTTTAATTACTGAGTGAACTGTCTCTCACAACTATTCCGGAATTTAGTTAATTCACTATTTACAGCGATATCTGCAGGTTGAGCGAAATGAAGCGCCTGGCCCTTTAAGAGCGCTGTTACCCCAGTGTGGGTAACTGCTGAAGGTAGTCAGGGGGGTGGGCTTGAGCCACGAGACAGTCGCCTGTAGACGCAAGTGTAGTAAATCCGTTCATTCACAGCGAAGGGACGAGTGCGGGGCAGCGGCGGAGATGGAAATCTGACTGAAGGGGCAATTAAAGAACGGATACTTTTTCCATACTCAAGGAAAGCGAAGAAAAGAAATATGTTTTGCCCGTGAAATGAATCTTGGAGGAAGTAAGAGCGGCTGGGACGGACTGTGAGCATCACATCTTATCTGTCCGTTACATTGACTCTTTATCTGTACAGATCAGCGCTCGAGCGCACAGGAAGCGCACGGGAAATATGGAGTATTTGTGATGCTCAGATTATCCTGCCCAGTTTTTGTATGTTTTGGGTCTAGTTTGTAAAGTTCTTCAATGTGACTGCCTGTTCAAACGCGTCTCCTCGCACTTCAACCGGATTGTAGCGCTTTTGGGGTGGTTTTAAGGACTGTTTGTCCGGATAAAGGCGACTGAAGTGGACTTTATATCTGAGGGTGATGGAGTTTCGCAGGACTTTAGATGCGCTGCTCGTTGTGTTTGCCATCATCTGCTTGTCTCAAGGTAAGCTGGAGAAAATACAATACGACAGATGGCCAGATGAGAATTATGATCGCAAAACATTGTGGAATAGTTGTCGACATATTCTCTGGTGTTTTTAAACGTAATTATTGACTAATGGATGGTGGTGTTTTGTGAGGAATTATTGTTGCTGCTGCTTCGGTTGTACGGTGATAATGTACATAATTTATATAGATACAGAACTCATACACAGCAGCAGAACATTTTTTAACATTTATTATTTACAGTATTTTTAATATTCAAACAGTTTTGGTTGAGATGTTCATGATCTTAAGTTATAGTGAAGTCAAACCCCTTCATTTTTTGATTTAATTACACAGCATCTCATGTGTCCTTAAAAGGCATATATACATTTTATATACAATGCCTTCAGTGTAAACGGATGATTTATAGATGTCATTAATACATAGTGTTTATACATAAATATATGGCTGAAACAGTCCAGCTGACCCAGTTCACAGTAAATACACTCACTTTAGGACAGATCAGACCTTGAATTTGATGATTCTCTTTTAGATTACTTAATGATTTTTTCATCATTTAACTATTCTTATCTATTGCAAACTCTTTTTCTTCTTTATTATTTTTTTTTTAAACCCTTACAGTTCCAGAGACCTCTTATTCAGACCCAGGGATGAAGAACAGACCATTAGTTATAAATGTACAAATAAGCAAAGAGTTAGAAATGCCATGAAAATGTAAGCTATATATATTCTTTTGGACCCCCTAGTCTACCTTCAGGACCCCTGGCTGCAAACGCTGACTCTGTAGAGCCACAATCTTGCATAGCTTGAATTGAATCATGCTTAGATCAGTGGTATTGCTGGCAGTGTTGGCCAACAGAAGCTCTGTTTTATGGGGCAGTAAACATTGCCTCTGAGATCTGTCCTCCAATATAACCGCTGACAAAATCTGCCACTGAATCAAGGGCAGCACAGCCGCCAGACGAGGGATGAAATGACATGCAAAGCTTTTATTTGACTAGATCTATAGTCCAATCTAAATTGTGTTGTCAATACCGTGCTCTTCTTTTGTTTCATGAGCAGATCTGGTCAAACCAAAACCAATTCCAGTTAGTCTAACAGGCTCAAAACCATCCAAAAAGTGAGTCTGGATTAGTTCGGTATAGCTGAATTTATCATTGTCCCGTTCTTTTCCCACACCTCTGACTTAATCCAGCTCAGGTATGTGGCGAGGGCCACTGGCTATCTCCTCTCACCTTCTCACACCTGATAAGGATTTTGAAAGAAAAGGCATTGAGTTACACTTCAACTTTTCATTTATAGGTTCCTGATCCTTTCTGAGTGTGATTGTTGTGTACTTGTTGTTTGTCTATGTTACGCTTGTAGCTCGAGGAGGACTTGTGTTTGCTCGGCTCCTTTTGAAGTCATTTTAAACAGCCACAAACAGCTGTCGGCTCTTCTCGGATTGTCCCCAAACATGCATTTAACGACTGCCGGCCTTTGACTCACTTGGTAATGACACCCTTTAAACCAGATGAACCTTAGTTTAAAATGAGAAAATTACTTGTAAACGCAATGTTTCTTTTGTATTTTCAATTAAGACACAAGGATCTGTAGCCGTTACGTCCTATACTGTATAAGCACTTGAATGGCAGCATTTCAAAAGCTCTGCAACTTTTTGCGTAAAGTGTGTCATTTAGGGTTTTCCCTCTATGCACGACAGCTTATTTTGATGTTTTGTGTCTCCAGGACTGTCGTCGCTCCTTAGATCAGAAGCGAAGCATGTTTGCGTGTGTGTGTATGAGAGGTGTGACTCAGAGAAGTCTGCGTCTCCCTCTCGCTCGCACAGTTACTCCCTGTCTCCTCTGTGTAAACAGTGTGCTGTCGAGAGGCTGTCAATAAGGAGGGAGATAAATGCCGCATCTCCTACTGAGCACGCTCTGATGTCTCAGTCTGATTTCTGTCCCGGCACATTCACGCTCTTTACTGGATCCTTGCCGGGAGACAAAACAGCTTGGCAATATCTTTCCGGCACTCTTTTGTTCTTGCCGAGATCTTACTTCAGAATTAATAAAGCTGCACCACAAATGTGCTTTTTAATGTGCTTTAAAAAGTGACACCTTTGATTAAAAGCATATATTTCGCTATGCAAGAGTGTAACTCATTTCCCAAAATAGCACGATTTTATCACCTCCTCTTTGTGGCAGCTTTTTAATTGGTCAAGTAAGGAAGCCAGAAACACATACGGTGCTGGTTTTATGAGTCTAGGGTTGACAGGAAGTTTGAATTGAACTCTAAAGACATCGGCTCTGCTGGCGTTGCTGTGTGGGGGTGAATGGGGACACAACACAATGCCTTGGCATCAATCTGTCCAACCTTGTGTCTCTGGCCGCAGATGAAGACAGTTTAATGGCCTTGCACATTAGTTCCAGTGGCTGTGGTGACCCTCAAAGCCATGTTCCAAATGAGAAGCACTATACAAAGAAATTAAACTCTCTGTGTGTGTTTATAACTAGTAGTTTCAATTATAATTTGTTAGCTATTCAGATTTTTTAAATATGCATCTGTGAATGTTTTCTTGCAGAGCTGTTAAACATATTGTGGAAACCTGGATTGAAAAAGTGACACACATACCAGGATTAATTGGTTTAAGTAGAGATATTGTCAGGACATCTGCAAGTACATCATTCATTTAGATTGCTGTCGATAGGAAAAGTACATAACCCACTTTTGACTCTCTTTGGCTGTTTTTAAATGACTATAGATTGTATCTTTCATTAATGAATGACTTTTTCTATCTAGCACTCCAACCCTGACTGAGTTCGATATTAAGCCTCCCTGTCAAGAAATATAACTGCCTCTGTATTTAATCAGAAAATTTCTCACTACTTCGATATTGACATGCCCTACAGCGGTGGTTCGGTGGTTCTCTTTCCCATCCAATAACTCAATAGAAGTCAGTGTGGTTTATATCAACAGTAATACAATAAGGGAAGTTCATGGTTGTTCCTGGGATCTTTCTAGTATGGGGCTTTTCACACATCAGTCTGTAAGTGTAGCAGGTTTTTTTCTCCCCATCGTTCCTGTCTTTTCATCCATCATCCATCTATCGAACTGAAATAGCAAAAAGACCAATACCGGCTTCATTTAGGAAGTGTGTGTATATATAGAGAGTGTTTGGGTTTAAGAAGCACATTTATTTAAAGTCTAAGCTTTTGAAACACATGCAATAGCTGCATTTGTTTGTTGCTTTCCTAATCCAACAGCAAGGTATCACAGTAATCCTCTTTTTTTGGACTGATTTTTTTTCTCCACGTTCATCTGACTCCCAAAGGTAGAAATTGTAGCGTTTTTTTATTTCAGAACAATAATATACTCTAAGAAATTGCAGTTACATACCTTCAAGGTCCAACGTGAACTTGTTTCCACACCTTTCAATGGATAGATAATAAAGTTATTTTACTACCAAGTTTAACTTTCGTTTTAACTTTTATTTACTTGCCAAAGTCGGTTTTTACACAAATGTGATGCTTGCTTTTAACTTTAGAGCCCGCATACTCATTCTTCCCCACTCTTTAAACATGGAAAATACCTATTAAGATAAGCTTGTTGAAGACTTCAGATAATTTCAAGTGGGTTCTGTGGTTTATCTGTGTGCCAGTATGTGGAAAGAAACTGTGGAGCCCTGCAGGGGCCACCTGCATGCCAAGGCAACATACCACTTACGTACCCAGACGAAGAATCCTTAGCATCTCCAGGCCTGGAGCACAGTTCCCATGGCATGAATTCTCAGACACTCTTTTAATTATCCGATCACTTTTGGGCAAAAAATTAAGATGTTTCTTTTGATCCATGCCTTCTGACAAGTAACACAGTATGACTGCTCATTATCAGGACCTGCTGAGCCTAGATTACCACACTCTCACACTAAGTAACAACTCGCTCCAACTCTTAAACAGCTGGCTTGTGCTTTGAGTGTTTACATGGTGCGACTGTGTTGTCCTTGGAGAAACAGAGACCTCTGGTCTGTGTTTTATTCGCTCTGTTTACTAGTTGATGCAAACAGACCTGGCTAATAGTGTATATAAGTGTGTGTTTGGGCGCACTGTAAACAAAAGGGCCCGAGGCCGTGTGTGCTCTCTCATCAGGAGCTCCAATTTAATGACTCAGTCTCTATCTGCATGGGCACTGCTATTAGATTACCTTCATTAACACACACTCCTTTCTCATTCTCTTGCCTCCTGGCGCCTATGTTTACACACTTTCATGCTGTTAAACTTCGTTCCTTGCTCCTATTCGGGTTTGAGTCCCCGTTATCCTTATCAGTCGTGATCTTTGTGTTGTTTCAGTAAATAACAGTTGGTCGGTTCAGAGGGCTATTAGACATGGACATTACGTGCGCGGTTGTTGTTTAATGGCCGTGTAGATCAAAATCGCAGCTTGGCAGAGCTGGAATTGGTCCTTCAGTGCAATGCAAAGAATGTTGTGAATGTTTTTCCGTGGTGTCAATATTCTTTGTCTTTGTCTCTGTCAGAGCGATTGAAGTGTTAACAGGCTGTTGTTCGTGTCTCCATAGATGTGTGGCAAGACTTTGATATTATCAGCTCTATTCTATGCCAAATAGTTTCTCTTACTGCAGGAATCTGCTGCTTTCCTTGCTGAAAATACCATGACTTGGGCTTTTTGCTGGCTTGTGCTGAAGGTCCAACAAACTAGAGAGTTTTTCGCTGTATGTTTTATACTATGATATGTTACATTTGATCTATATATATATATATATTACTGTTTTGAGTTCATATTTAAGCCTTTTTTATTTTCATTACAAATTTACAGCTTACATTTACAGCTTTTACATTTTTAAAAAAAGATATCTTGCCTGTTATATTTTAGTGGAATTTAGAAGTTTTCTCATAACGATTTGTGCAGTAGAGAGACTGAGAATGCAAATTAACTGTTAAATTTAGTATTTTCTCTCTCTAGCTCTCAGACCGAAGTCAGAAATGAACCACTGCTTTGGGCAAAACTGCCACCAATAGTGACAGAAATGCCCCAGTTACCCAAAATAGGGCAAAAGTTCTCCCTGAAGGAATTCTCTTTTATCTCAAATCAAACATTTGATATATTTTATATATATAAAATTTAAAAAATGTACACTTCCAAAGCATAAAAGTCTGAAAATGCCATTGCACTCACTATCAGTGTATTATAGCATTCAGTTGAACTCATCTGATGTTTGTGATATTTTATATTCTCTTTTAAATCTAAAAATGGAAAGTAGTCTTTATAATGCTAAGGCTATGCATACACTTTGTCAGCATATGAATGCACAGCATTATTATGCAGTCCATTAATTAGTCTTTTATCTCATATGCCTTTCTCAAGAAGAAAATTCTTTCCTCCCTACATGTCAGTCTTGTATCCAGCCATGCCAGGACTGCTCATGTTTATGACCGACCCAGTGAGTCATTCTTATGCAAAACACCCACCATCTCGACGAGCACCACTCGACTTAAATGTTAAACCTGTTAAATGCGTGAGTCACTAATTGAAAGCGATTCAGCTGTGTATTTCACCAGCGCAGTGCCATATGTTGCAGATCTTCAGAAACATTCACAGGTTAAGTCCAGCGCTAAGGGAAGCCTAGGGGTTTTCCTACCCCTCATTTTGGTCATTTCCTCCCCCAATCATCAGCCATCAAAGCAACAAGAACACATCCTGAATGTGATATGTTATCTTCTGGACCTCAGGGGGAGATATGCAGAGTTCCCGCTGTTCTGGGAGCAGACAAATGTTGAATATAGGCCTAATCATCGTCCCTTTCGATGCACGCTTTCCCCGAGCATGTATTTAACATGAAGCACGTCCGTACAGTGCCGACTACGCCCTAGTCCTTTTCATCTCTCTCTGTTTGACTTTCAAAGATCCAGTTCATGAATAGTCAGGTCGGCTCTCGATTGAAGGCCCTGGCCATTGAAGATTGAAAGAATTTTAAAGCGGCTGTATAATTTTTGATGAGAAGGAAGTGACTTCAAAGCCCGCTTACACTTTGTTTTACCTTTTCACTGGAATTTGACCTGAAGCTGAAAAATGGCAGTCTCAAGGGATCAGGAGACGTGGCGGTCTTCTGAGGGAACTTCGCTTGTGCTTAAAAGCGCCTGGTGTGAATAGCAGAAAAAAGATCAGGTTTGGCAAAACATCTAGATCTGCTGTACAGTCAGATTCCTCAGCCTGGAACTTCACTTCCTGCTAAATTTGTGGTTCTGTGTGGGCCTCACCTAGCAATGTTGGGGTCAAGCGGAAAGTGCCTGGTGGGATTAATCCAGCGGAACATGGTACACCACTAGGAGGACCAGGAAGCTGATCCTATCTCAACCAGTCGCGGTATGCTGGTCGCCCCAACCGGGCCACTTCCATTAGCGGGGCACTGAAGAGGTCCAGACAACACCGAGCAGCTGGGATGGAGCTCCACTGTCGCCACCATGCACAATTTATCTTTTATTCCCTACTTCTTCCTCTATGGGAGAAGTCGACGCCCCCTTGAGATATGTGATATGCCATTGACATGTATTCCAGATGTGTTTTTCTTTGGTGAGGAGAGTTTGAATTACAAGAGGTCAGGGAAAACAGACTGTGGTATTATTGTACCGCCTTCGGAGAGGGTTCGCAGAATCTGAATGAACCCGGGCGAATGTGTCCCAGAGTACTGATACATATCTGAGTATATGGCAACACAAAAAGACAGCTATTCCCAGAGAAAAGCAAAGGATTCCTCACAGCCTGTAGTAAAAATGCCCTCACACTGAAGGAATGAGCTAGTTTGGCAAGTCCAGGGTGACCAGGAGGTTAGTTTTTTACGCCTCAATAGCTTGATCACCTGAGGCAACTCAAGAGCAAGAGCTCAGTGTTGTTTGAGATCGCAGGGTTTAGGGTCAGCACTTAAAGAGATTCTCACTAACAGGTCGAACCACTGAAAGAATCGTATTTACTCCCCTCCTCTTTTCCACCAAGTCTTCTCTCGGGAATCCACAGAGGGATCAATACTTTCAGCTGGACGTTGCCACTGCCCAGCAGAAGGTTCATTTGAAGTACTGTTTATTTTGTGAAGTGAGAAGGTTCTTAAAGCAATGGAGTGGCCAGATGAGCCTTTGCATGAAGATAAGATCTGATGTGTCAGGAAGTCCCATCTGCACCACTCTAAAGATTAAGGATTTGGGATTGAGTTGGGTTGGGTTATATATTACAAAATGTTTTGTGCAGTAAGTAGGAATATCTGTCTATCTACTAACGTGTACCCTTGGCGTTTATGTTAAATCCCCTGTATACTATTTTAACAAAGGGAGTGTTTCATCTCTTTGAACAACATCAAAGCTCACGTAATGGACACATAGCCCCTGAACTCACAATGCTACGTAGACTTTGTTTTGCTAAGGCTCCGTGACTCGATGCTGTCTCTTCCTGTTGGAATAAGAAATCCTCTTCATCCCCTGCAGTAAACACAACATCTTTTGCTGTTTCTTAAGCAGGAAGCACATAAGCAGCTCTTTGCCACAACCCCTAAAGGTGTCAGGTTGCTCTGTAGAAGCTGTCATGGAATTTCTGCGCTTGCCACAGCGCTTAATCCATCCCGGTTCCCACCTCGCAGGGCTGATTCAGGCAGAAACACGCTCATCCCAGAGGAAAACAGCAGCCCTTCTGTGTAATTTCCTTTTTGCATGTGACCAGCTTCACTTTGTCCTCTCACCGTCAGGAGCCGCAGGAGTAAAGAGCGTAGCTTTATGACCCCGGGTTTGTGTTCTTTCTCAAGAGCCCCTTTGTTGTTTGTAAATGCAAAAAAACAGATCGGTTAAGAAAGAGTGTCGGAAAGAACGCCCCCCACTTCTTAATTTAACTTAGGGTAATGAATGCACATTTGCAAATCAATTCCCAGATTCCAGTGAAAAAAGGAGGGGTGAGGTTGTAAAATAATCAACTGTTTAAGGGGGGCGGGAAGCCACTCAAAAGAATTGCAGATGAGGATTGGGAGAAAGAAAGTTGGCCATTTTTGTCTTTGGTGTTAAACTTTGTGCTTTGAGCATCAAAGCTTTGTGCTTTTATGTAATACTGAAGTTTGACATGCTGCAAAATTGTTTTAGATGTCAAAGTTCTTCGGGATCTTGTCTTATTCATCTAAGCAAAAAAAATGCTTTTGTTCCAGATTTTATACTAATTTTGTCACGCACTGGTAATTCCTCCTGCATGTTAATTTGCGCTTCTTTAGAACTACTTAATTCATCTTTCTTCTTGTGACCTCCAGGTTTTCACACATACTTCAAGGGATGGAGACAATTATTAGATCGACATCTGACCTTTCCTTGTACGGTTGTCGTGGAGATCGTTTGGCATTGACACCTTCTCTTGGAAGACTCTGAATATTTGCATATGTCGCCGCACTTGCTGTTTGTGAAAATTTCACAGAGCAAGTCTTGTTACTGCAACGTGGCTTGCATCATCTGTCTTTGTTTAGCTGGGCCGTGTTTAGAGATCTTATTTCCTCCCCCCTACACTGGAGATAAATATTCTTAGTGCTAAAAGCCCCTTGGGATTGATCAGAAGGATAGCCAGATGCATGTATTTCCTCCCAGAGCCGGCTCATCTCCCCCCCTCTTCCTTCACATAACAAGGTCAAACCCCTATTACAGTACAAGGGCTTGATACCTTTAAGAGCAGATGAGTTGTAGTTGCTGCACCTCCCTTTATGCCCGAATCAATCTAACTGCTGGAACCATTACTAGCATGTCACACAGTGAGATTGCCACTTGTATGGGTTCTTCCAGATAGAACATGCTCTAATTTCAGCAGCGTTTATTGGATGTAATCCTCAACAGCTGGACTGAAGTTGTGCTACTGGTGTAGCTTAGAATTAGCCTAGATTTTTGTGCTATCTATCTATCTATCTATCTATCTTGTAAGATAGATTTCTTTTCTAGTTAATTTTAAATTGTGAATTTTAATTGTACTTTTATTAAAATTTTAGTATCTTTTCGATACTACTTAAATTTAAACTATGTTTAAATACTGGAACCAGCCTGAATTGGAATCTAAAAGGCATAATAACAAAAACCCTGTTTCTGAGTCATTGTTGACAAGTTGCTGTGGTTGCTAGGGTATTTTGTTTGGTTGCTATATGGTTATTTACTGGCCAAGGTTAAAAGTTAAAGGTCTCCATGAGATTCCCAACATAAGACTCCGGTTCCTCCTCAAACTTTATGGTCTGTTATGTGAAAATCATAAGTCTAATCACTTAGAAATGTAATCCTTAACAAGCCGCATGGTTTGAAGTGTCATTCATGTCTGTAGTACAGACGTAGTTGAAAAAGAGTGAGTTGCCTTGGCGAGCACAATTAATAATTAATGCAGGTAAGATTGTCTCAGTTTTATTTCACTCGGCGACCAGAAATCAAAGCACTTCCCACAATTCACAGTGGAGCCAAGCAGCCTTTTGTGACGAGGTTATTAAAATTATATCACCTTTGTTCTGCCTTATTCACTTCCTTATTTGAGCACTTCTTTCCAACCTTGTCAGTACCAGAGACATTTTAATGTTCGTTTCCAAGCGTTGTTATATAAAAGATGCTCTTGGAGACGTGTTATCTGCCTCAGAAGGCCCTTAAAGTGCACTGTTTCCCAGAGGGTTGATTTTCTCTGACAGGGTGTGAGACCACAGAGTTCCTTAGAGTCGTCAAAATCCCCCAAACGCCCATCATGGGACTTGTTGGGTTTTTTTAAGTAGCAGTTCTCGCACCTCGTAATGGGCGACTCGTTGGTCTAGAAGACTCAGAAAGCTCAGGGCGAATGATTAATCAGCTTTTCCAGATGTTGTTTTCCACTTCTGTATGCATAGTCGGTCGCTCTCCTAGACTGTCCCAAGTCCCCTTGGTCTTCTTGAGGTCACATTTAGGTGAGACAGCTTCTACTTTGGTAGGCGTTTAGCTCAGTCTTTACTTTCCATTTCTTTCCCTGCCTTACATCTCCTCTGTGGCAGGTCTGGGAGTGTTTGGTCTGTTTTATTTATAAGCCTGTTCTTGGATTCTTACCCCACTGTTTCTCCTCCACCCCCTGCCAACCGCAGTCTGTTCGGCAGTCCATAAGTGTCCGCTAAAAGCTATTAGCCAAACCCTGGCGGTCTCCGCTCCCTTAACCCAGTGGAGCCACGGGGCTTTTTGTTTTGAAAGAGTGGAAGGGCAACAGTTCTGGGGATTCGGAGGTGAACACAAAGCTTGCGGTTTGGCCTTTGCCGTCTCTTGTGGATGGAACCCAATGTACTACTACTGTAAGGTCATTGTGTCATGTTATTCATGGCTGGGGTAAAGTGGTTGGGAAATGGGTTTGTTTTAAGTTGCATTAGTCTTTGGCCCAGGGGTGTTTATCCACTCGACTGAATATGAAGTAATAAAGCAAAGTAAAGCTTTGCAGATCTGAATGGTAAGAAATAATCCTTAAAAGCACTATTTTTAATGCCACGTTGCTGGTGTAAACAGAGGACTGTTGGTTAGAGTTTATCTGCATGTGCGTGAAATGCATTACTGTGTTTTCCCTCATAATCCTGTGTAACTTTTTGTGTATTTTGTGGTGGTGATGGACGTTTCCCCAGGGGGATGTCTGTAGCTTTTTGTTAGAGCTATCACACGTGATTCATTTCCAACTGAAAGATATTTTCACCATCCCTCACTCTGACTGCTGGAAATCACAGTCTCTCTCCTGTCACAAATTTTAAAACCCAGTATAATTGTTGCCGCCGGGATCGGTAATTATTTCCAAAATCACCATGCACAATGACTCACTTTCATCCGCAGATATCTCCCGATGGCTGAAATTCCCCGGTCTTGTTGAGAATCAGTTTGTGTTGTTGTTATTCATCCGTAATTGTCCCACCACCACACTGTCATTCAAATTGGGAGAGAGAAAAGCAATTTCAAAGCTTTCTGAAAGCCTACCTGAATTACCATACCACCGGTTTCTCCTCCTTCCCCCTCCCAACAACTGTGTGAAACAAAAAACCCTTGGCAGTCAGCATGAATTCATATGCGCCTTAAAACAGAAGACAAATTATATATACATATCCCAGCATTCCAGCTACTACGGGATTGAAATGAATTTCTGTTTTCTTTGATAGCTGTTGAATTTAGAGCATGTAATTTTCATACTGCCAGTTTATGACTTGCATATGAGCAATACATATGTATAACGTCTTAATTTTACCTAGATGAGTATTGGTGGAAATTGTATTTTACATCCTTGTCAACAGTGACATGAATAATCAACTTGTAAAGATGGCATTGAATCCAAGACTGTGCATCTTATTGGCTAACCTCCAACTGGAATTAGGCTAAGAGCTGTTTTTTGGTGTAAAGTGAAAAATTCATGCTCTTTGCTTGGAATAATTTCATGATTTTGGCAGATTATTAGTCATCAAATAACTCATTTATACAGATTTTGTACACCAGGTGTGAAGTCGATGTCAAGTCCACACGCAAAGCAACAGTTTTGTGTGGAACATCACAAGCACAAAACTTGTTTAATGTCTAACTGATAGTTCTATGGAACTTGATTTTAAATAAAAATAATAATAAAAAAGAATAATGATTTGTTAAAATAAGGTGCGATATTTATAATATCATTTATAATGTTACATAAAATTGCATATGTACATTATTAGATTTTTTGACATTTATTATAATATTTTACAATTATTTTATTTTGTTTACAAATACTCCCATTTTCCACTCTGTCCAGAGTTACTACTCATTCTTTCTTATGTGCCTTGATCAGATATCTAAGAGGAAGTATATAAAAAAACATACAAATACAATATTTTAAAGAATGCTAAATGAAATTGCTGTTAATAAAATTGAGTCGAATTGTATATTGAATTTGCAAAAACTGTCAAATTAAAAAGCAGTGAATCATGAATCAAAAAGATTCACAACTGTACTTGTCGCATCAGGGGTTACACTTTATTTTAAGGTGTCCTTGTTACAGTGTAATTATATAGATAATACTAAATGTATTGTTATTATAATAGTAAGTACATGTAACTTGTTACAAGGACACTTTAAGATAAAGTGTTACCCCGTTTGTTTAAGACACTAATGCAAATAGTGACGACTGATTCTC
>SCHK01238246.1:0-10201 GCA_004124795.1 Poropuntius huangchuchieni
CAATAAAATATCTAAATGTATAAATTTTAAAATAATTAATTGCATATACAAAACATACTTTTTTTATATGTATAAATATATATATATATATATGTGTATATATATATATATATATATATATATATAATACATTTACAGTTCAGTTTATTAACACTTAATCATGTAATAAAATGTTTCAGTTTTACAGTTCATCTCTCACAGTAATACAATAACTAAAATCTATTTTACAGTAGCTATAATTCTGTGTTTATGGCTGAAAATATGGTTACAATTTAGAAATGTGTTTGTGTTGTTTAGGTTTTTATTACTTTTATTATCTTAGGTTATTTTTGTATGTTTTGTTTATCGTCACATCTTCCCTAAGGAATAGAAGTGCATTCTATGTGGTTTCACCATCAAAAGGTTTTTCTTGCGTCACACGCTCCTGTTTAGCTTTGGCGACCAAAAGCAGATGCTCTGTAATTGGACAAGCTGTTTAGAATGAAGCTGACGATAAACAGACGGAATCGAAGTGAGTGCTTGGCACTTTGCTTTAGGGGCTCATATAATAATCGCCTCCAAGTAGGAATACTAGAATAAACTTTTCCATGACAGCTGCCATAAGCGCTCATAATTCTACTTTAAACATCTAATGACATCTGTCGTGACCACTAATGAGTTAATGAATTACGTTCATTATGTAATATTTTGGAAATAACATTATACAGCGTCACAGAATAAAACAATCATTGTTGTCATTCGGGCATTTTGCATTTTACCAAACTATTTTTGTGACCACCTGAGTGTGGTTATCAGGTTTGAATGCATCAAGAACAGATCCGTTAAAAATATCTGCACCCATTGCCCTTGGAATAATCAATAGCATATTCAGTCCCTGAGTCTTTGGCAACAGTAGAACAGGTGTTTCTTACCTTGAAAGACGTGGAAAAAAAAGTCCTCCAGTCCCGAGCGCTCGGTGCAGTCATGAAAAAGCCGAATGTTGTCTGAGACCAAACAGGGAGCACTGTACTGCAGCCGGAGCGGGGCCGGGGTGGGGTAGACAGCACACGGCATCCCTCAGAAAAAGCTTAACAAGGTTTGTCGTTTAATGGTTTAACTTTTCCAATGATGCATGTAACGGGGGGCAATTATACTAAGTGATTTATTGTACCCAGGCTGCAGTTAAATTTCAAAACATTTCATCGTGGCACAATCCAATCCTTGTAAACAAACAGAAAATAAACATTGGCGTATTTTCCCCTCCTGGGCTTTCGGCATTATATTTATGTCAGGCCAGAAGTGCCAAGTAAATCAATCAGCCAGACGCCTGACAGTTTGGAGGTCCTACCGAAGGCTGAAGTTAAAGCATGTTTATGGGCAGGACTGGGGCCCATAATGCCTATATTTAGGGCCGTCCCAAAGTCCCGACAATGCCAACTGTGTGTGACAGCGCAATATCGACCGGCTCGCCCATTAATTTATAGTTTGTTCAATTAAGCGCACGTAGTAGCCAGATGTCAATCTTCAGAGCGCAGGAAATTGCACCTCAGGACTGCTAATATGGCTGCCTTTTCCACTGTGCCGTGGACCCCCGTGTAAGTCCTAGGCTAGGTTAGACCCTCTTTTTTTCGAGTTGACAACACGCACTTTATCATCTCCCCCGGAGAGCTCTCGTCTCCAGGGGTTCGGGCTGGGCCAGTGAAAGAGGGTTTCTTCAGCCATGTATTTATTTGTTTATTTTGCTGTCATGGTCCATGACTAAGGCTCTGAAAGAAAATGCAGTAGTATTCACGGCCTATGAGGAGGACCGGTCAGGCGGTATTCATTTTACCATGACAAATCTATATGGCCAAACACAGTCCTGTGTGTTCCAGACGACCGTCGACTACATTCATCCACACCTCTCCCCTTCACCCCACACGGCTGACTTCATCTGCCACTGTGCTGACACAACTTGGAGAATTAATGATAGAGTAATGAGCTTTCTGTTGTTTCAGTCAAGACATTTATTTTTGGTTTATGTAAGTTTGAGATGCATTTGACAAGTCTGAATTGGATACATTTCACTATTACAAAAATGGCAAATAACACATTGAATTAAACTTGAAATTCTGAAGTAGGAAGACTAAAATAGCATTTTTTTAAATCATTTTTTACAGTGTATGTGTAAAAGATATTTTTCATATCAATTCGATTTTTTTTTAACTGCAGGAGGTTTCTGGAAGTAAAAATCCTGGTCATTATCTCCATAGAGAAATTGATTTTTAGCAGTAACACATAAACCCTTTAGGACAGAGCTACCATGAGCTCAGAGGCTGTTAAATTATGATACATGCTTCTGTAGAAGTGTGAATTTAACTTTATTTCAGAAAAAATAGCTATACATCTGGTGAAGAACCACAAAGCTAGTTTATCTAGCTTTTCTTTGTATCTTGTCTGTGTTCGCTTCCCCTTTCTTTCAAATTCTGGTTGTTTTTCTGTTGGTTGTTTGGCGATGTTGTGTTTGGTTAATGGTTTATGTTTACCTCTGTAGTTGTTGAGTGTTTTCTAGGTTCACGTTGGCCTTCTTGCTGAGTTTTGATGAGTTCATGTTCTGTGTAAACCATCTGTTTATTTGCTTCTGCTTTGTTTGATTTATGTTGCTTTTCTTTTTTTTTAAATGAGTTTAAAAACTCTTTTTATAGCTTGAAAGCCTCTTTGTTACACTACTCATATTACTCAAGAAAGATAAACCAATCAGAAACCGCTGTTACTACCTAAATACAAATTGCTGCTCCTTACACTCAAAATACATGTATATTTTGCAATAAAGTCAAAATATATTTGTTAATATGACTTAAAGTAATTAATTACATATTGCATTGTAGAAGTCAATAGTCAATCTCAATGCTTCTTGGAATGAAGGCTTCATTTACTTCTAAATGAATTTAAGTATGTTATCTGGTATCTGTTTTCAAATACTTTTGCTTTCAAACAAGTTTTTAATTTTGTTTTCATCTCAGAGCTGGTTGGTTCGGTTCAAGGCCAATAAAACACTTTATTGAAAAATATTTTACTGCCCACAGAGGAAATGATTATTATAAAAATGTCCAGTTCCAAGGCCTTTGAAAAAATGTATTACCAGTGTTGTGCTGTATTTTACAAAAACACAAATGTGTCATTAATTTTCATTCCATAGCAGAGAACCTGTATTTTCTACACTATACAGGTTTGAAGACATTGTGACTTTACACCTCACCTTTAGACTGAAATGAAAATATCCAGAAGCTACAAAAATCATACTCACTGAAATGAATCAAAAGTCTCATTACCAGACCTCTGTGTTGTGTTACAGTTGTCAGTTTAGAGAGCAGAGATGCCCATCTCTCAGCGCTGGTGCAGGAAGCCCAAAGGAGAGCCAGCGAGCTGTCCACCCAGGTGATGAGAGAGAGTCTCAGCCTGGAAACATCTGACAAGGAAAAACAGCTCAAGGCTTGGGAGTGGAGATGCAAACTCTACAAGCGAATGCGCACGGGATTTGAGCATGCACGTAAGTCAAACCTGAGTCTGCTTCTGATGCCTAACCTCTCGGGGGATAAAAAGGTCATTCATATGCTATGCTACAATACAATACTCATTGAACGGGCCTTATTTGCTATCAGTCCTGTCTAATCTATCAGCATCTCTGCGGAAAGGTCATTTGTTCCCATATCGGCCCCACCTGTTCACTTTATTGGAGTGGGAAGACTCTGCAAACAAGCCACTAAGATCATTTGGCCCACAGATATTAATATCAGGTTGATTGGCCTGAAATGACTCTTGAGCTGTGAACACACACAATAGTGTCCCTCTCACCCTCCTGTCATATTGATTACTTGTTATATCAGGCGAGTTTCGTTAGCTTCTCTTTGTAAACAACCTCAAGTGAAGGCAGCCGTGATAAATCAGCAACGCTTTGCCGCAGACACACTCAGAAATAAGATTGCCGAGAAATACTCTGAGGTATCTATGAAAAGGATTTCAGGAAACACAAGGGAACCATTAGCTGGGCTGTGTGCTTTGGGTTACAAGTACAAAATGAATGTGCTAACACGACGATGGAACTGCATAAAACGTGCATGTACATATAAATGGACATAAAAAGGACAGCATTTAGCCAAACAAACTACAGCTAGATACACAGTTTGCATTCTTAAATAGAGAGACATTTACGTAAGAAACAAAATGACGTAAGATATCAAGTCTTAGAAAAAAATGGGGGTTAAAAAAAAAAAGAGCATAAACTCAAAATTTTACAAAAAAAGACACAGTGAATTCGCATGAACAACTTGAATCCAACATGAAATTTGTGTTAAAAAATGGTTTACTCTCAACGCAACATAGATTTCTATTGAAATGAGTGTATTTTACCACTTTTAAAAAAGTTTGCTGAGCACTGGTAAATGTGACCGCACCTTCAGAAAATAAATTTGTGCAGTGTTTTCCACTGCTGTTGGATTCCCCTTGGGCAGACAGTGGCTCCATTTAAACTGACAGCAGGTCAACAGAAAAGCAATAAACAGATATTACATTCCACCTGTGAAGGACAATAGGATGTCTATTTAAAGGCGTAAGCAATTTCAGACTTTATTTTCATTAATTGTGAAAATATATGGTCAGTTGAGTCAAGCCACTTTTGTGTGCAGACATTCAAACACTTCTCCCCATCTTCCATTAGTCTGCCTAACAGATATTGCCCCAAAAACATATCTAATGCTGCCGAGTCAGGCTGCTTGAGATGCTCAGACAAGAGCAGAATATTTGCTATCGGTACAGTGTTCATATCTAAGAGGAATCAACCTGCAAATGGATCATTTATAGTTGTCATATTAAGTCTTTTATAGGAATATGCTACAGTATCATCAAAAATTACACATGTACATGTATTTATGGTTATTCAGTAATTGTTCTCCCCCCCCCTACAGTAAAAGCACAAAGCCAGCAAGCTATGCGCATGTTATGCTATGTGACCTTTGAACTGGCTCTTTCAGGACCACCGGAGGCTCCGTTGATGGTGCGTCTGAGTGTGACCGGCAGCACATCTCTTACTGTTAGCTTTCAGGAACCTGCCAGCATGAACTCGGCCGTAGTGACCAAATACAAAGGTTAGTGCAGCCTTAATGCGCATTACACACGCATAAACAAGATTGCCTTGAGAAAGAGTGTTTTTTTCAATTTTTTTATAACATTTTATTAAGCAAAATACAGAAAAATTGCAACCACAACATATTTAATTTAATATTTGATTATTCGATTATTTTCATTTTCAAATCATGTAATTTAATTTAATGAAAAAGCAAGAAAATTAACTAAACCAATTAGTTACGGTATCATTATTACAGTATTAGTATCTGTTATTGTTTTTGGTTTTTTTAACTGATAAGGATTTGTTCATATTGGTCATCATTTCACATTACTTAACATTTCATGTTCAACATTCCACATTACTTAACTAACAAATTGTTTTACTAGCAGTTACAACTATTTTAAACAGGTAAATAAACCCATTGACTTAAATTGGGGCCAAGTCATATCTACGCATCTGAATATTATAGAGATTTTGAGATGGAATCTTTTATCCATAGAGATAAGTATCAGTGAGCGGCCACCTTAAACCCTCTTAGCAACTACTCTCAACAGCCTAGCAATGTGGCAATGTTTTGCAAGGACAAAACCACTGACATTTTCTAATATACATATCTAGTTATTCAAGCTATAATGTAATAGCTGTAATTTCTGTAGATGAAATAAAGGTTCATTATAATTATTCTGTCCTATTTAGTTTCTTTAGACTCCACTCATTTATTGATGTTCTCAGCTTTTAACTCTATTTAATGTGTGATGACGTCTATTGCAGTGGAATGGAGCTGTTTGAAGGACTTCTCTTTATTAGCTGGAGAGATTATCCTCGAGAATTTGCAGTCCCTGAAATGCACAATAACAGGTCTTACCACGGTAAGCTAAAATTACTGCACAGTCTTTACTGTGAAGGAGAGATCTGTTCATTATCTTATCTGTTCATTCACTGTAGAGAAAAAAAATACGTATCTATTTTTTTTTTTTTTTAGGTAAAAAGTAAATAATAAACACATTTTAGTAAATAATGCACTTAATTTTAAAGGTAAATGGTATTAAGAATAAATGAGGAATTATAAAACTATTTTTTTATACACCTCACATACATTCTTTTAGATAAATATGAATAATTATTAAAAAAAAAAACAATTATGTATGCTGTAAATACATGTAAATTTAAACACATTAAATATATGAAATAAATTTTGTCATGCAAAAGGGTTTAAAAAAAAATCTAATCTATATAATGCTAAAACTGTTTATGAAAGAGATAAGAGCCTTAACGGTTGTGCATAATAGAATCTCATTTTGCAAAGTTATGCACTTTTCTGTGCCATTGTATAGTATAAAAAATGTTGAACATGTCTGCAGTAAATTATTATGTTACCTTATGGCCAGAAAACTCCACTGAAATTGAGATATTTTTCTGTTTGTTACAGGGTAGACAATACTACGTTCAAGTCTCCGCCTACAATATGAAAGGCTGGGGTCCGGCACAACTCTCTCAACCTCCCTCTGCTGTTCCCTCCAGTAAGTTCTGCAAAGCAGCAACAGTTCCCAAGTACCGCATTAAAGGATAATTTATAAAAAGCATACTACAGCTCCAAACATAATTGACTGGAAAGTTCTCAAACTTTTGAGCATTGCGTCAGCATAGTTTTGTCCTTCTAATTCAAATATCATATCTGTTAAAAAGAGAGAAAATTGTATTGATTGTAGCCAACATCCTTGGATGTAGGACTGCGCTATTATTTAGCCATCACGACATCTGCTCACCCTGCCGGCTTTCATACTCTGTGAATCTGGCCTTGAGTTTCAGCTTTCAAATAAATGCTGCAAAGAAAAACTAACTGTGTCACAGGGTGACAAGTTTTGCGTCAGTTACCAATCCAGCATTACAAAACTGCATGTCCATAATGCAGACACAGAGAATTGTTTGGGTGAAGGGAAGATTTTATAAAATAGATTTGAAAGAGAATTTACCGTTAGGTTGTCCTTCCTTCTAGTTTTTTTAAAACTCTTTATAATACATTGCGTTCAAATGACCCTCTCTTGGTAATGAGTCACTATTACGTAAGCGCCCTGACAACATCTCACCTTATTTTTTGAGGATATTTTTAGGATTATAAGACAAGCTTTTGCTCTTTTTTGTGCAAGTCTGTCTGATTCAAATGAAATGTCTTTTTTGAAATCTAGAACATGTCACAAAACTGAGTTTAGTGTAATATTTCTCTCTGTTAGACTGGAAGGACTGTGATGGGAGAGAGAGCAGGAGGAGAGGTCACATTGAGGCTATGGAGAGGCTTTTACAGCAGGTTCGAGCCACACACCAGCACTACTGCTGTGGAGGTACACACACACACACACACACACACACACACACAGATCACTCCTAGTGATTCACATACATACACAAACATCTCTAAGTGTAAGCACACTATCACACTATCTTTTATTTATATAGTTGTACACAAAAATGAGACTGGAATCGAGAAATGATGTGATGTAGTAAGACACTGGAGCACATGTGATGTCTCCTGTGAGATACTTTAGTGAATTTACATTATCTTATATGATGTCGGTGTAAAATCACACATGTAAAATATCCAAATTTAGTGTTCAGAATGTTTTGGGTTCAGAATGTTTCAAAAAAGATGCATTAAATAGACATTTTAATTTAATATAAACTATTTTATTTCAAATAAATGCTGTTCAACGTAGATTTTAAATTAGAAAATCATGGTTTCCTTAAAATATTTTTTCAACATTGATAAAAATAAAAAATGTTTCTTTAGCACCAATTCAGCATATTAGAAAGATTTCCAGAAATATCATGTGACACTGAAGACTGGAGTAATGGAGACTGAAATTTCAGCTTTTTCATTACAGGAATGAATTACAATTCTAAAATATATTAAAATAGACAACCGTTTTTCACAAAATATTTTACTTTTTTTTTTTGGTAAGCATAAGAGATTCCAAAAACATAAATAGTGCATTAGTGGGTTTCAAACATATTTCAGTTTTATGAGCTTGGATTGATTAAACAATTATACTCAGAAGGGTCAACATCCCCATTTGTCTTAAAGCAACATGTTTATGATTCCTCATATCAAACAGGTCCTCCTACCTGCCTTTAGAGCATAATAAATCGCCACAGTAGCGTAGGTGTATTTAATCATGTTTGAAAGTTTCTGTAATATCTTTGCTCTCCCATGTGAGCCTGAAAACCTATTACACTGTAAATGGTTCATCTCATCCCTGCTGCATTCAGATCAGTAATGCAGGGACAAATTTTAGACCAGATTAAGTGATTAAGTGGTTATAAACAGTCCAGTCACGAACCAAACCTTCTCTTTTCTACTTTTCATGAATTCATGGCATCATGCTTACATGACTTATATGGCCTTGTAGACTTTTTTAACAGAAAGATGTGATATTTAGCTGTTTGGAAAATTGTAATATTAATAATTAATACAAAGGGCAAGTCTGTAGATGACTTTGCTTGTTCTTGTTTGCTTAATTTAGTGTATATATATTGCTTGATTTTTAAAAGTAGGCTGTATATCCTGTGAATCAGAGCAGGAAGTTCCATTGTGAAATTCACCAGATGACTTCATCCACATCATCTCTGTTTTTTTGCTCAGCTGGTGCTCTTTTTATTTGCTTTCTTTATTGTGTTTGGTCTTTCCCTCGTCTGTCTCTCATAATGCTCTCACTTTTCTCATCGTCTCTCTCTCTCTACCCATTTCTCTCTCACTTCCACCCATCTGCCCACTCACCAGAAATCCCTCCCTCCCATCATCCTCTCGTCTTCCAAGTCCGCACTTCTTCCAGTAGATTAACTCTGTATTAAAGTGACGAAATGAAGCATGGTCAAAGTGTTTTGACTCGAGTATGGCCATCCAGAGCAGTATGAATACGCTCTCTCTCAGCATTCCTGCTGCCTGCCCTCCTACGCTCTTCACGCGAGTAGCGAGGCAGGGGAGGAGGACGTGTAAATAAATAATGTTTTAATACATTTATCCATTTTAGATTTTAACATCTGTGTGTCAAACATGTCGTCCGTATAGTGCAGCACTGTAAATCACAGGGTTCAAGCACAGACACCTTTAAAACGAGGCGGGCTGGATGTAGCGTGCAGCGTAGACAGTCTGCTTTGGCCTCGAGCCCACTCTCTAACCCAGAGGCCGGCCGCCGAGGTATAGAAGAACGCTGTTCCTGGTGCTGACAGTACTGCGCTGCTCACAAACAGCAACTTCATTAGCCAGCTATGCAGCCAGCCGCAAGCAGGAGGGGGGTGAGCAAAAAAACGGCATCACTCATCTGTTTAGAAGTCAGCACTAATGATGTCAGAGCGATGGCTGCCAGTGTCGCAAATGAATTTATTGAATTGATTCTACGAGAAAAACACCGTATGAGAGTTTTTACTGATGTGGAAAGCTGAAAAACAGTGGAAACTATGCAAAAATAAAACTTCTGTCTTTGTTTTAACTTAGAGAGAATGTGGGGATATGCATTGCAAACAAAAAAAACATTTTCTTCATCAGTACTGTATATTTTTCTTGTTTTTCAGTAAAATATCTTGCCACATAAATTTATTATAAAAAAATGTAAATAGTATATGATAATAAGAGAATATAAATATCTTTAAAACCCACATACATTTTCCTTTTTAAAAAATTGTGTCAGATAATAATACAATATATTTTCAGGATGGTTGAATTAAAAAATTGAATTAAAAAAATATTTAAAACATATCCTCATAACAAATATATATATATTCATATTTAAATTAATATTTATTGGTTTTTTTCTTGTAAATGTGTTTAAGGATTTGTCATACAATAACCAGTGTTTCACTAATTTTACAATTTGTCTCTTCTAGGCTCATCTATGTTTCATATATAAATATGTGCAGAGTAGGATTTTGGTCTTATGAGTTTCCAGTGTGGGTGTTAGATAATAGGACTTGTTTTCAGAGAGTGTATATTGAATACTAAAAAGTCCAGTTAAAATATTCTTAAATAAATAAATAAAGAAAAATCATTAAAGAAAAATATAATATATTTTCTTACCATACATATTTTCAAATATTTGTATTTTATTTCTTTTTAATTTATTTCTT
>SCHK01238380.1:0-12157 GCA_004124795.1 Poropuntius huangchuchieni
ACCCTCTTTGTGGAGGGCGTCAATGATTGTCTTCTGGACCAACTATAGTCCTAAGTCAGCAGTCTTATTTATCATTGTGGTTTCAAAGAACAAGGGATACCCGGGATTTATACTGTAGGGATGGTCATTTAGTGAAACTCAAATGTACATATTCTAATATTTTGAAATACTGGATTCTGACTTTTATGAGCTGTAAGCTCTATTCATCAAAATTAAAACGAAAAAACTTTTGAAATGTTTTACTTTACAAGTAATGAATCTAGAATATATGAAAGTTTGACTTTTTGAAATAAGTTACAAGAAAAAATGAACTTTTTCACGATATTCTAATTTTTTGACCTGCACCTGTAGATTTAATTTAGATCATCATTAGATCAAGTGATTTTTTCATTAAATTTTTTTTTTCATAAGCCAGTTGACAGCATAGTTGAGTAATTGTGCAGTACATAGGTAAAAAAGTCAAAAGTTGAGAAGCAAATGGGAAAAAATGCTATGTAGTTTGTAATATTAAAAATGTCTATTTCTTTATGCAATCGCTTTTTAAACGTTTGGGGTATATATGACCCCAAAATCGTAAACCCGACTAAAAGAGAGCTTATAATGGTTAATAAATCGAGGGGTACAACTATATACCCATAGTAACCCCAGAGTTACTTGTTCTTAAAAGTTTTCAATTTAACTTACCAATGGCCAAATGAAGTCTATGCCCAAAACACTGGATTCTAGTCCACTGATTCAGCTCCGCCGCTTTGGCGATATTGGTGCCGTTGCCTGTTGTGATAGCGACCTGACGCGCCTCGCAGAGATCCCACGCAGCCAGCGCCTCTCTCAAACCCAAGGCTATGTTCTCTCCGGTGTGGTCGTCGGGGAAATACGATGTTTGCAGGCAGCGGCTTTTCAGTTCAAACTCCTCGTCGAGAAAGTGCACAGTCAAGCTAATATACGGTTCGCTTGTCCTGCTTGACCACAGGTCCGTAGTGGTCGAAAAAAACGTCACCTTAGCCATTTCCTTTTGAACTTCGCCACGGCGCGAGTTATAAAGCGTAGGGATCGCTACGTGAGAGAAATAGTTTCGCGAGGGCAGCTGGTACCTCTTGTCCAGTGTGCGGATCATTTTCTGAAATCCCACTTTACTAACGGTGTGTATGGGCATCATGTCTTTTGCCAAGCAGTGCGTTATGGAGTCTGTGATTTCTTTATATCTAGGCGAAGACTTGTCATATGGCGTGAGACTCGCAAACGCATCTGTGATTATATTTTGTTTTGTTCGGGTAATAGCTTGTGCCTTGTTTCCTTCTTTACTAATCTGGGTTTTCTCCGTCATACATTCATCATATTTTTCTCTGTGCTGTTTCAGGTGCTGATATAAATTTGTCGTATTGCCACGTGATGTAGCAACTTTAATTTTGCAAATGCTGCACAGTACCTCTCTCTGCTCAGTGTCGGTAACCTTAAAGCCAAAATATCGCCATACAACAGAGGTAGAGTGTTTTTTGGCTACCAGTTCAGTGTCGATTTTCTCCGCATCCATCTTTGTTCTGGTCTGCATCTGCACACCGGATAGTCACATGACCACACACGCCACACGTCAGGTCTTTTTTGTTAGCGGCGCGGGAAATCGTCAAACTGTTGCAAAGTATGTATTGTCAAATCCACACATGCACTTATTTATATGTAAATAAATGTACATATTCAGACATGTTAAGATGTAACAATATTTCTGACACTAGTTTTGTCCGCTGGCAGGGTGCTATATTTTACTGCTGGAGTATNAAGCTCTATTCTTCCAAAATATATCTTAATTTTTTAAATATAATATAGCACCAAGTAGCACCAAATATAATTTGGTGCTATTTGTTGCATGGATCGATAGTGGTCACAGTGCAGCAGGAAAGCAGTTTCCACAGGTCTCTGAGAGCACAGAAAACAGTCTGTGCTCCGGCAGCTGCCATCTCTGTGCTGTCCTCTCTTTTCTTTGTCTTTTTTTTTCTTTTTTTTTCAATTTATTTCACTTTTATAGACAATCATCACTCTGTCTGTTTTTGTTTAGTATCTTTCTTTTTTTTTTTTTTTTTCAATTTTTTTCACTTTTCTAGACAATCATCACTCTGTCTGTATTTGGTTAGTATCTTTCTTACTTTATGCTTTTTCACACAACTCAGGTATTCTGGTTTGTACTTTTAGCATGCTCTTGCAAATTTTGTAATGTAAGGTTTGGGCAGTCAGATTATTTGATGATTTGGTCAAATGTTAAATAGATGTTAAACATTCAAATAAAGGTTTAAAAAAATGTTAATTGCTACATTCGAATAAAGATTTCAAAATGCAAATGCAAGTGTCACTAATTAAACTATATAAAATATATGTATATGTTCAGGTAATTGTCAGCCTGTGTGTTTCTCCTAAAAAAAACAAAAACAAAAAAAAAACAAAGTGAATATGCATATAAAAAGCCTTTTAATTAATAGAGTAGAATAACCACAGCTGATAGTAAGACATGCAAGCATAAAAGAAAACCAAACTGGATGCAAGAACAGCTGTTATGTCTTGCCCAAGTGGTTAAAGAAAAGGATATAATAAAAGGAAAATTTTAGAGTTGGGATAACCTCCAAAACCAAAGGTGATACCTTTTTAAAAGCTCATTACTGTCAAGTGTTTCTAAAATGTTTATATTCCAAGGCAGATTGCCGGCAACAGCCATTTTAGGATAGTTGTGAGTTGGTCTTAGTGACTTAGAGGTTCTCTTCACTATACTCCTAACATTTCACAGATTTAGGAGCTACTTTTAACGCTAAAATGCTTTGTGAAATACTGCAGAAATGTAGGAGTCCTAAATTTAGGACTGACACGGCCACTATTTTTAAGATTTTCTCCTAAATCGTCAAGTTAGGAGCTAAGGAGCTAAAGAACTACATTTCTTAGTAGACTAATAATTCTTTGTTATCAATGAATTATTACATTTTTGTTGCTGTGTGTTTATTTGATGAGACCTTGCCAGGTAGTAACAGTTGAAGCGACTGTGATTATAGTGATTGTAAACCAGTTTTTGGGGCTTATTGCTTTATTATAAAACATTTTCTAAGACCATGGTAATTTATGACACTTAATAACTTTTAATAATAACTTTTGATTGTGGTAAAGTCTAATTCTAAATTTCTCAATATCCAACGAAGAAGCAAACTCATGAGTACTTTGTCTTCAGCTTTTTTGTATTCAGTTTTTTACTTTAAATAAAAGATAAATAAAGACAAAATACTACCATGAGCATGAATAAATGAATAAAAAATGAATTAAGTTGGTTCATTTTTACTTATATGTTTTATATATTTATATATATATATATATTTTATAATGAACAATACATTCATAAACTAGATGAGTAATGTTTATCAAGACAAATGTTGATGTTGGATTGAGAAAGCCTGGCCTGAAAGTTTAAAATGATTTCAATGTCTTGGAAATTGAATGCTTTCTATCTAAAACCAAGGTGCAGGAAAAAAAAACTGATGCCACTGAATTAGTGTAATGGTACCAGCACATGTTCAGAGATCTTCCTGATGTGCCCTCTTTTCTGCCGGCTGTGTTTATAAAGCCTCTGTCACAACACGTTACTGTTCGTACCCTGGTGGTCTCGCAATGAATTTCCAGCAGCTGATAAGAGCTATCTGCTGATCATGTAATACATTTACACACAAAGCCATTTTGCTTATCTAAGACTAAATATGACTCTTTGCCTTTCCACAATTACGTGTGACTACATGCTGTAGTTATCAAATACAGCTCACGGTCTACAGTCAGTCTAAAGTTTTTAGACATAAATCACACAAAATATCAAATGGTATGAAATACTTCTCTGAACTAACTTCTCTTTTGAGCTATTTTTGCAATGACTTTAGCAACTGGTTTTAAGTTTTTTTTTTTAACTGTTTATGCTTAATTTCTTTATATAATCTTTAAAACATTTTTGAAAATAATTTTCACTTTTTGAATATTATTTTGTTATGTAATGATAAGAATAAATATTTAATTATCCAGTCCTGTCTTGAGCCACTGATGTTGATGTTTTAGAATTATTTAGAACTGGACTGCTAGACTGCTTCTAATGAATAAAAAAATACATTGGCTTTCCATTACCCAAGATTTCAACACGTTGATGCATAACTGTGATTGCTACACATGTTTTTGCTAGGAAACCTTAGCTAGTTGTAAATGAGCGACCTGTTTTCTAGTTAAGAAGCAGGACCAAAGATATAGGCTACTGTATATACCTGATGTATTATTGTCAGTTACATAAATGAAGTGAGACAACAGAAACTAAGTTAGATAAGTTAGATAAAGTGGACAACTTGAAATCCTTCACGCCACTAGTTTAAGAACCACTGCTGTGGGATAAATATGTGACAAACGTTTTAAGATGCCACATATTTGTATAGGCTATATTTAAAGTCTGAGGAAATGCAGCATGCTCTAATAAAATATGTTAACTGGAGTTTTTTAGGTATGCAGTTCTTATACTTATTTTTATTGATGCACAATATATTACATAGCCTTTGGCATCTTCATGCTATCTTCAGTCTGAACTTTAACTAAAATCCTGCCAATCCAGGAAGCAAAAGGTCTGTTCACACTTGTTTCATGTTTCATCTGATAGATCTTGTGCACTCATGCACTTCTACAAATTTGTGCAAAAAAAATATTTTTTTTGTTACTAGCTTGGTGGTGTTTCTGTGATTGCGATCTTGAGGAAGGCTATTATTGTGCTAGCAATGTGATTTAACTTCCTCCCTCCCTCTCCCTGCCACTGAACCATTACAGTCAGGGTACCAGCAACTCTGTTAATTACCAGCTCCTATTCACACGGAAGCCATTTGTTGACACTCTCATTCCACCTTGACAGAGCGCTCTTCCAGCCTTTATGGTTCATTGGTTTTCCCTTTTGCTGGTTTTCTGTCTCTCACTGATTCCCAGTCAGAGTTTGCTGGTACATTAGCAAAAAAAGGACATGCATACCACTTCCCTGTAGTTTAACTAAAGCGTGAAGAATAAGTTGAGATGAAGGAGGGCTTTTGTAGCTTGATGTGGTTTATACTTCCTCCATTTCCTTTTACAAAGTGCAGAGTACATTCCTGAACATATTATCCAGTTTTGCTTGTCCACGTAGGCTGTGGGTGTTTGAGGAGTATTTTGGGGGAGGAGATGGTAATAACATTATAATGTAAGCAATAACACAAACACAAGAAGCCAATATCAATCCCCCATTTAGCACAATGAAGAATGGGTCCATATAGCTAAAATTTAAGCACAAAGGAATTTTTTTCTTACAATATTAAAACTGTATCAATTTCCTTGCATATAGTGAAATCTAAATGAGGTTATGATTCTCAAATATGACAGCAGAAACACTTCCTTAACCGACTGGCAAAAAAGGATTTATCAGAATTTAAAAGAAGATGAAAACTCACTTACTTTAAAAAAAAATAAATCAGAAGACAGACCAATTAATATGACTGATCAAGCCTTTACATAAAGTGGCTGCTAATCACTTCCACGTAATTTCCACGTAACACTTCCACGTAAAAACTTCCGCTGTCTGTGCTTTTTATATGCTTGTGGAAATTAGCTAGCTTTGGTCCTGATCAGTGCAGTGTTACATTTGTATATTTTACTGCAATTTGCTAGTTTTATAAAAACTGTTAGACACTGAAGGCAGTGGTGTATTGTGAATATAGTCTCACTTCTAAGAATAGCCTAACACTAGGCATCTCTTTAACTACGACTACGTTCACAATATAGCACAATCTTTCATATCTTATTGCTTGTTTTCAAAGACCTTATAATTCAGTGTATGTTGGGTTTGACAATGAGCTTCATCAATGATATAATCCTAAAAGGAGAAAATACTTTTATGATTAAATAAACAAATAAACATTGTTATATTTTAAATGATACATTTTTACATATTTTAAATGTTTAATATTTAAAAACATTTAAACATCTTTAAACTGTTGAATGCGATTGTAAAGCATAAAGATTAAGACAATAACACCATGGTTTTCTGTAAAGCTGCTTTGGAAATGTGTTTTGTGAAAAGCACTGTAAAAATCATTTGAGTTTGACTCAACATATAATGACATTTAGACCAGTGTTTTACTTTCAAATGTTACTTTCCAACTTTTCAAATGGCAACTTTCAGTAGTCTTGAAATTCATATTCATAATTTTAATAAATTACTATAAATTACAAAATAACTAAAATAAGCAGAAGCAATTAGGCCCAATTTAACCTTTCTTTTATTTGTTTGTCCCTTGAATAAATGTTTAGTCAGAACAACATTTACATGTATTTTACACAAACTTTCAAAAATGGAAATAGTTTTGGTTCTTCTTTTTTTATTTTTTTTTTTTAGTTTTTAGTTTAGTTTTTCCTGAGAGGAAACTAAGAACATTTTCAGGATCAAACCCATACAAGCAGCTCTAAGACATCAGTTAAAAAGCGTATCATTTGGAAAGCATAACATTTGTGTACAATCATCTAATAAGCATCGAGTCCCATCAACAATGAAACAATTCAATGACAAGCAGTTTTCAGCAGCCCAGATCAATTCTGTCACTCACACTATAGTCCTTGAGTTTCTCTGCCCTTCTCTGAAGACAGTCCTGACATTCCCTGAGGTAGACTGACCTCCAGAAGGTTCTGCAGGTGTCTTATGTAGTTTATGGCAGCCCGTAGTGTCTCTACCTTGCTGAGTCTTTTATCTTCAAATTCCTGTGGCAAATGTTCACGGAGTCTGGCATATCCCTCATTGACGCATCGAACTCTCTGCCGTTCTCTCTCGTTACGTTTGTGGATAAAAGCAGGTTCCAAAGAGTAGTTGTGCACACTGAAGTTCCCATGGTAGGACAGGTAAGAAAAGCACCCAAAGTACCGTTGACGGTTGACTTGCTCTTGGTAATTCTGGGGATTTTTCAGTGCATCTTTGAAGGGGGAATACTGGTGGTTCAAAGATAAGCCAAATGTCAAGGGATGAGACACTCGGTCCATGACACCATAATCTGATCCCATTTCTCTGTGGGGGGAAAAACCTGAAAACATTACATTTCCTCCAATTTATTAAACTATAGGACAAATAAACAGACAAATAAACTTACTTTGCAGAAAACCTTTGCGCTGATGTAGTCTGTCTCTGCAGGTGACATTAAACATGAATAGACAATGCTTAAGTTTTCGCCTTGGGTTCAGTCAGCATATTATCATCTTCATCTTCTGCCTGCAAGTAAAAACGTCTTTTTTCCCCCCTTCCTTCTTATGAGGGCAGGTGAATGAAGTGGTGTAAGTAGGAGGATGTCCTCTGTTCTCTCTGAGACAATCGTCTCATCATTAGCATACTTCTTACAGAGAAACACGCCTCTGTGTCATTCATGATTTACTATTTTTGTTTTCCTATTGAATTCCTGTTGTAGTTTTATGTTGTAATTTCAAAATTAGTGAACAAATCTTTTGGAAAATAAAGGTGAGAATAGAGAATACATTGATACAGTGGGAGTACAGACTCATGCAGCCATTGGAGACAAACTCATTTATAGCATAAAAAAGACAAATCTTAGTGTACATTAGTAAAGAAACAAAATGTAAAAGTAAACAAGTGAAGAGTTTATTTGCAAAAACAGATAACTCATCTCATATCATGTTTTTATTGTTTTAGTTAACTAATATTTTTTTTTACCTTATCAAAATAACCCAACTGCAGTTTGATTGAGATTAATTGGAATGCACAATGAAAAAAAATTTCTTCTGTGAATTGGAAAGAATTATTTGCACGCTTGAATGAAACAAAATTTTAGTGAAAAATATAAGACCAGTTTAAAACAAGCTTTTCTGCCCTCAGTGTTTTATGTTAGCATATATTTTCACAATGAGAATCAATTCAAATTCAAATTTATTCAAATTTATAATTGCTGGATTACTGAATAATTGCAAGGTTCATGAAATCACGTCTTAATAAAAGATTTAGGAGAAAAAAAAGTCTAGGCTTGATTGCTACTTTGCCCACCTATTCAGTTTTTGTGTCTCTCAAATTTTATTTAGGTATCACTTTTATATGCATGTAACTGACAAAAATAAACACATTTTCCACTTACTTACTCCTTCTTCTATGACATGATGCTTGCAATCCCTGTATGTTGCAGTTCATGAAGTCTTTGTAATAAAGGTGTAATTGTGGGTGCAATTGTGTAATTAGTTTGTTATCTAATAGTCATACAGACATTTTTTAGTTCAAGTAATTTATACAGTGATTATCTACAATCATGTTTGTTTTTAAATCATATGTTCTTTTAAATAGTATAAATAACATTTACTGTGGAACTATGTTTTTATTATAGACGAACACCCAGGTCTAAATAATCTAGTCATATGGCTAAGAGTGGCTAAAAGCATGAAAGACAAAACTACTACAAGAGTATACAAACAAATCTGTCAAACACACACACACACACACACACACACACACACACACACACACAAAATACATAATTAGTTTAGCTTAGCTCATTTTAGCTGTAACGTTAGGTGTAGCATGTCACACAGTAGCTATACAATAAGCAGCGCAATAGTGCGCTGTACTGAATCCAATCCATTCTTTCCAGGTCGTAGTGAAAACACATTCGCCTGGACTGGATTGTGGATTGTGGATTGAGGCAGTGATTGGAGGATATGTTGGGAATGAGAACTGGAGGAGGCTGGGAAACAAACAGGGAGTGTTGTGTGGACTAGAGGCCGCAGTCTTCATATTATACGCATCGGTATCACAAAAATGATCGAATAAACGGCGCGTTTGGCGGATTGCAATGCACAACTAGCGTGCAGGGAAACAGAAGACGATACTTCCCGCATATCTTTACTAAAGACAAACCACATCAATCAAATCCAGCATGCGGCATTTCACGCGCTGATCTTGCATCTGAAATGAACACAAACGCGTCTTGAGACTTATATATCGGTGGTATCTCTCACGGTGATTCTGACTGGATTTGTGAAGACGATTGACATTAAATGCGTTAGTGCTTCATTCATGCACATATCGCACGGACACTGAAGACCATCGGTTTGTCTGTCTTTTTTTTTTTGGTTTATTTTAGTGACAATAAAGGACTCGTCCAGTCACAAGTGATTCAACATCACAGGTGAGACGGCATGCATTGATATAACAGTCCTACAATTTGCAACCAAAATCACCTCTAAATCATATGAATGGTTGTTTCTTGCCACTATATGGCTCTCGTGGACTCATCCTTAAAAACTCTTTTTAAACACTTACATTAGTTTATTTTATTCGCTCGTTAACATTGTTTAACAAAGGACATTTTTGCGTCATTTCCCCTGGACCGTTATGAGCATAATCATTTCATCTCAAATCAGTCATTATGTGTGGAAAAGAAATTTTAAACATTTTTGTAATAAAATGGCCGACTCCTTTATCTTGCTACGGCTAATTTCTTATCGTACCTGTGACATTTTAATTTGTGTATTGTTTTTGCACAATAAATGTTGAAATAGTTTATATGCACTAGGAAACAACAATTGTGTGCGTTCAACTCATCTCAACATAATTCTTCCATTTATTTTAAAAAAGGGAAGTGCTACTAATTTACCACAGTTTTACTGAATTAATAGTATTCGTGGCATTTTGCTATAGTTACTATAGAAATGTATAGTTTAATTTTGTGGGTATCATGGTAGTTCTTAAGTGATCAAAATCAGTACCCTGAAAGAGTGTAATTGTTCATGCAATAATATTTACATTGATTTATAATAGTTTAAGTGTAAGTTTTAGTTTTTTGGAGTGAATGGCTCCTCAAACTGTCAATACTGAGGGGGCTTTGGTTTCGATTTTTTTATTTTTCATTGATTGCTTTACTGATTGAGTATATTTGTACTGGCCCTACATATTTACACAGGAAGTTTGTGGCTGCACAATACATATTTGTACTGTACTGTAATTTTTAAAGAAGTTCCTTCTAATTATTGTGGGCTATAACATTTTTCTAGGTTGAATTTGGAAATGGAAATCTACTCATACTTGCTGTCAATCAAACACGCAAGATTTACAGTGTTTAACTTTTGCATGAAGATATTAGGCACAAAGATTGTCAACTTAAAATGCAAAGCAGACTTTATATATTTCAAATTCTTTATAGCACTGTTTTTAAATGAAGGTCAATAATAAAGTTAAAGCAAGGGTGAAAAAAACAAAAAACAAAAAGCAGCTCAGTAGTGTTATCATGAATGTAGTACATAAACTGTACTGTAGGCAGGAATATCTATTAATATCTGGTGTTTATTATTGGTATAATGGAAGAAAGTAGCTGTATCTGTATTTTTAGTTCATAAGCTGGACTTACTCAGGTTTAGTCTCAGCAGCATGGTTATACAGTATGAAGCTTTGCATTTCCTCAGCTTGAATATTGTCTTTAGTGCTGACACAGCATCTGCTGAATCTAAGTCAAAACCAACCTCATGATGAATGTTTCAGCCTATTCTTTAGCACTGCAGTAAGCAATCTGAACACACATAGTAGTAGATCATTAATGTTGAGGTTGTGTAGTGGTTACAGATCTTGGCTGCTGACTGCAAGGTTTTAGGTTTGAATTTAGGTACACTCTTAGAAACACAGGTACAGAAGGTACCTTTTTAAAAGGATCCATTTTGGTACCTTAAAGGAACATATTAGTACTTAAACTGTACATATTAGAACCTACTAGGTACAAAAGTGTACCCTATTAAAAGGTTTCGCCATAGTGACAGCTTTTGTACCTTTATATTTAAGAGTTTAGTGTGAGTTGCTTGTACGACAGCATATCACAATAACTGTGTCAAAATATAGTTAATTTTCTGGTTTGTTAGATTTTTTCTTCTTCATTAATTTGGAACCTGGGCTCTGTCCCAAACAACATGTAGGCCTACACTTACTGTCTTTAAATGGCTTGACCAAACAGCTTCACATTATGAATCTTTTGAATTCAAAGCAAAAAGCTGTTTGAAACTGTTTGGGCTGGCAATGCTTGAATTCATTTTGGTGACATTTGCTCAAAGTTTTATGTATTCTGGTAGATGAGTAGTTTGTTATGAACATATTTGTGCTATCGCTAACACTTTGTTTTTTTTTTGTATTCTTACAGAGCAGTGCCATGCACTCCCCGTCCAAACAGCTGATGCCCACATAGAGGTCTCTAATCAGACACCCTCTGGCTGCAGAGGATGCTGGGAATGTGTCGCGGGCGCAGGAAGTTTGTGGCTGCCTCCCTCGCCCTGATCTTTATCCCAGCCCTCACCTGGCTCTATCTATCATCCGCAAATTTCACAGGTATGACACTGTACATCACAGACGCATTTTCTGTGGTCTCAGACTTAAATTATTTGATTCAAACATAACAAATGAAACATTTTGGTAAATAGTTACATTACATTAGATTGATGGAAAATAATAACTGTTCTATTCTAGACAACTCTACATAAACATAATAAGAAGTTCTATTCAGAAACAATGTATTATTGAACAAAATAGTACTTGTGCTCCTTCTTGCACATAATGTTTGTAACAAATGTTAACTTGATTAAACCAAGGTCAGATCTTACTTTGTGAATTGTGGGTGTGTGTTTTTTTTATTTAAGTGTTTTATTGCTTATTTGGAAGATTTTTAGCAGGCATGTATATAACAATGCAATCGTAATAAGGGTTACAAGGTTTCTAGGCACACTGCCTAGAAGTGAGATACAAGATAAAACAATAAATCATTATCTATTCATTCCGATCCTTAACTGTTATATATGCATCCAGAACTCATCCCAGAGGGATATCCCCTTCTTTCTAACACCATTTACTCTGCCGAGCATAGATTTATATGATGCAATTTCCACCATTGCATTGGCCCATTCTTTCCGTTCTGGGACACTGTCTTTCAGTGTCTTAGAATAATCCTACTGACTGTTGTATTACCATAATAACAGAATGTAAATATTTTTATATCAGTGAAGCCAAATCCAAATTCTGCTTTAAATAAGGCTCTAAAAATACAANCATTTTTATATCAGTGAAGCCAACTTGGTCAAATATAAGACAAATCCAAATTCTGCTTTAAATAAGGCTCTAAAAATACAA
>SCHK01238464.1:0-12556 GCA_004124795.1 Poropuntius huangchuchieni
CTTTAGACAAAATAAGAAAAATTTAGACTCCTCATCCTGTTCAAAAGTTTCCACCCCCCGGCTCTCAATGCACTGTGTTGCTTTCTGGAGCATCAGTAAATGTTTACACTATTTGTAATAGCTGTGTATGAGTCCCTTAATTGCCCTCAATGTGAAAAGATGGATCTCAAAATTGTATAGTCACTGTTGGAAAGGGTTCAAATATTAAAATTAACATGCAATTTTCATGATCCCGCTTATTTTGTTTCAATTATTAACATTTTGCACATTCTGCAAGGGGTATGCAAACTTATGAGCACAACTATATTTATCAAATTTAACTGAATTTAAGTAAGTTAAATTATTTATTTAAAAAAAAAAATTGTTTCTTTCCACATCATAAGCAATTACTTGATTCATGAGAGTTCGATTTCTATATAGGACATAAACATTACTTTTGTATGTATTAATCTTGCTGTAAAATATACATGGGCACAAATATTAAAGTATAATATATTATCAGCACAAACAGTCCTCTAATGTGTGAGATAATTTTACTCTGGCATGCAGCACATACTTTTTAAATGAACTATAAAAATCTAAAATAACAAAACAGCAGGATTTTGTGTAGGCTCAGGCTTCTTTTATTAAAATAAAGTATTATGTTCTAACACAAAAATTTGTGTAATACTTAGGCATGAACTTGGCATTCCTGAAAGTAACAAAAAGCCTACATTTAAAATAATAATTGTAAATACATAGATAAATTCATATGATGATAAAAATTAAAACAAATTAAAAATAAGACAACATTTCCCACACATACACAACAAATGTTTGGTGTCAGTAAGATTTTGTAATGTTTTTTTTTTTTTCAGTAGTTCTCTTATACACACCAAGGGTGCATTTAGTTGAACAAAAATACACTAAAAACAGTAATACTGAATGAAATATAATTACAATTTAAAATAATTGTTTTTTATTTGAATATATTTTAAAATGTGATTTATTCCTGTAATGCAAAGCTGAATGTTCAGCATACTGTAACTACTCCAGTCTTCAGTGTCACATGATCCTCCAGAAATAATTTTAATTTTTAAATTTTTTTAAATTTTTTTTTAAAATTGATGATGATTTATCATCAATGTTGAAAACAGCTGTTCTGCTTAATACGTCTGTGGAAAAAATAACATTTATTTAAAACAAATCTTTTGTAACATTATAAATGTCTTTACTGTCACTTCTGATCAATTTAATGCATCCTTGCTAAATAGAAATATATTATTTCAAAATAATAAATAAAAAAAAATCTTACTGACCCCACAGTTAATTTTGAACAGTAGTGTACATGTCCTATTCTCAAGCTTTTTGTACAGTTTTATTAAAAAAATTATTGCTAGCCTTTGGGGCAACTGTATAACTTTTCATTTTAAAATACAGAAGGAAGTGAGTATTATGAAGTGCATCAATGATAAATAGTGGTTAAATGAGTATCAATGCCACAGTGAGGTAAAACTCAATCACATAGTTACGTTTCTCTTGCCTAAAACAGTTTTCTTGGAAGCATATCAGCCTTACCTTTCTTGTTTATGTGACTTGTAGTCAGAAATTTGGTCAGGAAACATAAAATCAACACATAAATCACTTTTATATAACAAATAAGTCTTTCAACAATGAATGTCCCATTAGTTTTGCCACTGGTGTTGAACCACTAAACAGCAATATGTTCTGATATAAACATTCATCTTACTATACTTTGCATCAGACTCCATCAAGTCTGCATATGCACAGGCAGTTGCTCTCTTTCAGCATGGCGGCACAGGAAGCAGCCTTAACAATGGGCGTCTCACCTTTAAAGATCCAAACTGCCACATTCTCCAAAAAACAATCACATCACCTGAGAGGGAAAAAAGACAGCTGCCATCACGATCTTTCATCTTTCTGTCACTTTGAGTGGTTTTCCTCTCATTGTTTGGGACTCTTGTCTTTAACCTTTGTCATGCTGTCCCACTTAGGAGTCCTCACACATAGCAAACCCACAGCTAGCAGTCCCAGCACAACCCCCAAACTAGGAGGTCCACAGGGGCTGACTTCTTGAGCCAGACCAGACAGCAGTGGCGCTAGGACCCGTCCCACAGCTGTGACCGACTGTCCCGCTCCGATTAGCGTCCCGCTAGCTTGGGCTCCCCCACGCTGCAGCTCTAAGTCAGTGATGCAAGTGCGTCCGATAGTGGTAGAGATGGCGAAGAACGTGGAAGTGAGCAAGACCTGCCAGACGTTGGGTGCCGTGGCATACAGGAAGATCAACGTGCAAGTGAGCGCAGTGGAGTGTAACAATAAAGCAGACATGTTGTTGCCATAGAGGTGTGTGACGGGTCCCACCAAACAGCCAGCGAGGGCCCCCAACATACTGCTGTAGCTGATCAAATAGCCCGTCACCTTCGGTTTGAGCTGAAAACGCTCCTCCATGGCTAAGGAGAAGTTACTGTAGTACAGCATTATGGATACAGCCATCAGAAGACGCACCAGGAACACGTCCCACATATCGGAGGAAGCCACCATGCGGATCCGTATCCACACTGAGGTCAGCTGTCTCCAGGCAGGCTGGACAACAGACATGTCTCTCCAGCACCAGCCTCCATTAGTTTGACTGCGGACTGCTGATGCATTAGTATGGCGAACGTGGTTTTTGTCTGAGCAGTTCTGCTGGACGGAGTTTTTCAACTCATCGTAGGACTTGCTGGGTTTGGTTTTACTGTTAGCGTTTGCATCAATACAGTGATTTAGCGTCTCACTCCAAGGTAACATCCAGACCAAACCTGAGAAGACAACATTTGGATAAGTAGACTATAGTTGCTTTGTACAGCAGCAGACAAGGGATCACTTGTGTAAACGGAGTGAACTTAATTGTACTGAATGTGCACTTGAACCGTACTTGCAGAATATATAATTAAGTGCACTTTCTGTGACTGAAATCATTTAAATGTTTTATATTACTACATTATTTTATATATTCAATCATCTTTTGTCATGCTTTAAAGACGTACTTATTTTGATGTGATGACTAACATACTTAAGCACTGTATTGTGTTATTTGACATTACATTAAAAGTTAATATATTAAATGTACTAAATATGTAACTTTATCATTATCAATGTGTCATTACAAATATAATTAAAAACGTGACCTACAAGTTGCAATAGAGTTCTACTTGTATAGGTCAAAAATTTGAACTGTAATATAATTTAATTTAAATTAACATGCAATTACGTACGTGTCTGAAAACATTACATCCAGTCTCAAGTATACCCTTTTAAACTATATTATTTCTGTAAAAAATACTTTTTTTTTTTTTTTTAAGTATGTTAAAATGATATTTTTCACAAGGAATAGTTCACGCAGAAATAAAAATTGTGTCATCATTTACTCATCCTCATGTAAATCCAAACTCATGTCTTTCTTTCTTCAGTGAAACAAAAAAGGTGAAGTTTAGCAAAATGCTGATGCTGCTCTTTTCCATGCAATTACTGTAGAATGAAGAGGGACTGAAGCTTTAAAGTTTAAAAGTATGCAAAAGCAGGCAACATTTTTTTAAATCTTCTAACCAGATCAATTATTCATTAAAACTTCCTGATTCGTGAAAAATGATTTGGACTTTGTTCATGATTTGGCTTCAAACTTGGGAGTTCATATAGTACAAATAATGCTGTACAAATGAAACAGTGTCCTTTTTGAAGTTTGAAAACTTTAGCACACATTCATTACAACTGCATGGCAAACAGACTTCAACCTTTTTTCTTTTGTGTCCAGTGAAAGAAAGGCATGTGATTTTGGAATGACTTAAGGGTAAGTAAACAATAAACTATCCCTTTAATGCATTACAAGATAACATTGGGTTTATCTATAATTGTCTGTTCTTGTAAAAAATAAGTTACTTTCTTTATGCACGTGACTACTGTCAATCTTGCTCACCTGCATTTAGAAGGAAAATAGCTGCACAGACGAATGAGGATAAGTAAAAACCGCCCTCATGTTCAGTGAGATATCCACCCACCATTGGTCCCAGGATGAATCCCACACTTGAGGCTGCATTAAAGTGGCCCATCACTAGAGGCCGCTCTTTCTCTGACACAAGATCTGACAGGAGCGCTCGGCAGATAGACAGGGAGTGTTTAAAGAGCCCTTTAAAGACGGAAGGGAACAATTTCAGTAATGCTGAACGCACTTATTTGCAATATGAACCTAAGTACACCACTACTTACCCACGGGTATCCTGGCCAGCACAAAGAGCGCAATACTCGTAGACAGACCCAGCAGGCCATATCCAAAGGCACTCAGCAAAAGGCACGTCAGTAGTGAATAGCGTCTCCCTACCACATCACTCCAACTTCCCTGCCAATCAGAGAATACAAAATGTAAGAGAAAATGAAATATATAAAAGAGGTCAGATTAAAAGTTTTACTTTTAAATTACATTTTAAATTTAATAATATTTTATTGTTAGAAATAAGGTTATTTTATTATTATACAAGATATACAAGAAAGAGAATATTTCAGTCAATATAAGTAATTATGAAATTTCATAAAATATGCACTTAATTCCTATAAAAGTGTGTCAAAATGCCTTTTAAATTTCAGCGAATTGCATTTAAACATTTAAAATTGTCAAAAACATTACATTCAGTTTGCACTTGATAAATTCTTATAAAGTATATTATTTTTTTTAAGAAACACTCTTTTTCAAACGTATGTATACTATACCACAAGGGTAATATCAGTAAAAACACAATCTTTTGAGAGTTTTGCACAACATAACATATGTAACCATGCTTTAAGCAATGCTAGCTGTTATGCTAAAGAGCTAACCTTGCTTAATCTTAGCAAAACGGCTAATCTTACCAAAACATCTAATCTTAGCAAAACATCTAATCTTAGCAAAACAGCTCACTCCAAAACGCTGCGTTCCATGTAAGCAAACCAAAAGCTTTGAAATGACTAACATGTTTCAACACATGGTCTGATTCTTTTTGTTGTATACAGAATCTAGTGCTTTCACAGACAAAGCCCTGTTGAAAAACCAGCATATGCTGGTTAGGTATGTTTTGAAGCTGGGATGCTGGTTTAAGCTGGTCCTTTGCCGACCAGCTTAAGACCAGATTAAACCATCTTAAACAAGCTAAGGACCAGCATAAACCAGCTTCAAAACAAACCTAACCAGCATATGCTGTTTTTTTCAACAGGGAGATGTGACAGGAAACCAATTTCAGTGATATCTGTCAGGGAGTAGGACATTTTCTGTGTGACATTAATTGCAGAACCTTTAAATAAAAATCTTAGTAGTTTATTAAAGGAAAGAATGTCTCGGCGAAGAAAGCTACAGTTTATAGCCTAGAGGCAGACAGATCGGACCTGACAAATGAAACAGCGCAGGCCCTGAGGCAAGCACTGCAGGCATCTCCATACCAGCACTCATTAGACTGAGGCATGACACACACACACACACACACACACAGATATGCAGACACTGCACACTGGTAATGCAATAAAAACTTAAATTGGATTTTCTATGTTCTCTCTGTTTCTGGCCTACAGGCATGTCATAGAGGTTCACTGTTCCTGTCTGCTGTCTCCAAGCTTAACATCCAAAAGAAGACAAACATCTCCTTCACTTCTTAACTAGCCCCGTGACCCTTCAGTCTTTAACCAGTTTAAAAACGTGTGTCAGTGTGTTCGTCAATGGTAACATGATGACTCATTTTACAGTAACACACTCTAGACGTGAGAGCAATCTGCAGTTTGAGGCTCCCTGTAATGTTAATTGTAATAAACAATAACTGTGATATGTGCTGTGCTTTATTCTCCATGGAGACAGATCAGATGAGGTACACATGGATTATTAAATTGAGAGCAGCAGATTGATAATCATATTACAGCGGCAAATGCTGTTCACTAAAAAAAAAATCACTACTTACCACTACAGTGCTTGAGAAGAGTTGTAATACTCCATATGTAGATCCTGTACAATGGAAAACAACCTTTTTATTTATCTTTACTAATATCGCTACATTAATTAATCACTAATTTTAGTTTCACAATCAAACTGTTGAGGTAACAAGATCTTGTGATCACAATCTAAGCTGCCTGCCTCATGAAATCAGTGAAAATATCAACTGAGCTGGTGATTTCCATTGACATTATGGGCCATATATAAGCAGCCCTTTTAATCTGAGACGAGGTGCAGGCAATGTTCTGGTGATTTCAAAGACCTGCTTGTCTAAAAATTACAATCCGCCAGCAATGAAGTCATCTGTTGACTGAAAAAGTAGGAAAAGTAAATTGACTTTGGTCCTTTTGAGAAAAGGATGTGCAGAATTAAACAAAACTGGACACTTCAATTTAGAAAAACAAATGCCAATTGTTCCATTAATTTTTTTTTTGCATTGCATTAATTTTGTGCACCCACAAAAATCACTATGCGGCCCTACAGCTGCAACATTCTTGTGAGAGAATGAGCATTCTCCATTCAGCAAGACCTAAGCGTCTAATATTCGCAGGAGTCTAACAGGGCATGGTGGTGGTTCTTCACCCATTAATAAATAATATAGATCCCTAAATATGAGCTTTTTCTCTGGATCACACCAAAAGAAGATTTATAAGTTTATAATAGGCAATAGTTTTAATAAAGAGCCAAAAAAAATTTAAATTATGTTGTTAGTAGTTAAATATGTTATTAATAATGGATCTAGGTGCCACCATGTAATTTAACAACAACAGAGACTTACCTACAATCCCAGCCACTGTAGGACTTGCTCCCAGAGATTTCACATGATGACTCAGCAAAGGGATAATCATACTGACCCCAAAGAGGTCCTGAAAACACACACACACACACACACACAAAATACGTCACACACGTCAGCAAAGCAAACACAGCTCAATAAACAGATTTCTAGCTTTTCCCTTTTTAACATATAAGGCTATGATTAGAGTCCAATTAAAGCAGATTTACCATGAAATGGTAAGAATATAGAATTAAATTTATTGATTAAATGAATCCTGAACTGCAGAACAGACAAGCATTTTTAATGCTTCTATGACATTAAATTTACCTGTATAACATTTAATTATTATTCTAAAATGCAATTCTCCACTTGACTCTTCATTTAAATAAATAATCAATAAATTAAATCAATTAAAACTCATGGTTACAATTATGATGTGATGTTTTCCAAAGATATAACAGCCTAATTACATAAAATATATTCCTTGACAACTGAAAACACACTTTTATTTGAAACTAATAACATTACAGTGCTTTGTGGAAGTAGTTCAACAACATGCTAAAAAACAATAAATGAATGAAGGGTCATTACAGTAATGACAGTTGGCATAAATTGGCTGAGGGCAATTTAAACAAAACTGGATTGTCTGGATTTTTAAATGCAGTCATGCCAGGGCAGGGACTTGATTGAAGTCACACCATACCTCAATCCAGTGTCACGGAACTTTCTATTAAACTTTTAATCTAACAAAAACTACCAGTGAATTAAAGCCAGGAAGAATTCAATGTGTCTGAGAGGGAAAGAAGAGGATTGACAATGTGTTCTTTCTCATGGGTGTTGCCAAAATCCACAGACAGGACAAAAGATTTCTACGGATGCAAAAATTACAAATTGCCGAGGCATCAACTACATCCTGATTTAAAAATGTGAAGATAAAAAAGCAAATGTGATAATATTGTGAACATAAAGACCACTAATTGAAGGATATCTGGCCTAAGATGTCATGTGATAATGAAATATCATTATCATTATCAAAAACACTCCTGTCCTAAAACAGTTTTAGCAAATTCTTCTTATCTAAGTGTTACAAATTACAAATCTATTTCATGTGTCACAGGGAATATATGAATCACATGTGCAGAACAGAGGCATCAGATGTATGTAAACTTACTGACAGCAACTTAAATTGATGTGTCATTGCGATCAATGCCATTCAAAAGACCCTTTCTAAATACAAAATAAGATACTCACCATGAATCCCACCACGTATATACATCGTATGATCCGCGTTGGTCTCCGTCGTTTGTGGGCAATGGCACATTTAGAGTTATTCATTCTCCCGCATTGACAGAGACTAGAGCAGTCAATGCGGAAGCGACGGACAGCGTTGCTATGTTGTTCTTTACGAAACATCACGAGGTTGAGACCATCTGTCCCTTTAAAAGCGGCGCACCGTGGGCTGAGAGAGTCAGATTCTCCTGGAAATCACGAACATCCCTGACTGCTGGTGTTTAATTTCTCCAAAATAAAGGCGGAATTATTTTTGTGCGCACGCATGGGCGGGTTTTTACGTGGTAAAATGCTGAGTAGTGGTTTACATAATGTACAAGATCTCCTGTTTATGGTACAGTCCAGTGAACGAGTCTAGCAGATATACGCGCTCTGTTTGAACTGCGGATGAAATGCACCTGGTATTACCTGGTAATTTTCTAAAATTAAGTAATTATTATGAAATATTTAATGTGTTCATCGTCCCCCCCCCTTCTCTAATTTCTCAAATGAAGTGAGAATCTTTTAAACAAAACACTTTTTAGTTTAAAAGCAACTAATTTAGCGGCGTAATTTTGGTGGGAAAACATCAACGCAAACATCAGTGAGTAATAGTAGGTGATGTTTTGTGGTCTAATGAATTGTTTCACTCCAAAACATTCCATCTGCACAAATGTTAAATTAAATTAAATAATATNCAGTAGGTGATGTTTTGTGGTCTTAATGAATTGTTTCACTCCAAGACATTCCATCTGCACAAATGTTAAATTAAATTAAATAATATATATCTGTGGGCCTATGATAACACCAACACTTCAAAACAATATAAAATAGCACTCACATGTGTTCATCCCTATACCTCATTTATTATTTTCTTTATTTTGTTTCCTTTTATTTGGTACTATTGAATATATTTTGTAGGAGAAAACATCATGATGGCATTATCGTCATCAATGATGTACACAATGATATGGTTCGCTAAATTTTTTTTATGTTGCTGTAATACTCAAACCAGGGTCTGCAGGCCTCAGGTGGCCTGACTATAGATATGACTATAATGACTTTTTATTTGGCCTGCCATTCCATATCACAAGAAGCATGTCTTTATAAATGTCTTATTTATAATTTTGTTTGAATATTAAATTTTTAGTTTTATTTTTGCATTGAATATAAACAAAAAAAGAATTGAAATTTATTTAACAAAATAAACATTTATATTTATTGAAAAATGCTAAACAAATTAATATATTTGAATGTAATATGGCTATAGAATATATACTACAGTGTATAATGTACAGAATATAATATAATATATATATAGAATAAAATGCAACATTTATTTTTTAATCAAGATTTTAATCAAGAATGGTTTTCAAGTTTGTGCTTCCCTGCTGAAGTATTTATGTATTAATTGAATTTCCAGTGCCTCAAGTAAGAAATCAATGAAGTAATGAAGCAATTTATTAAACGATTTTACTCTTTTGCTTTTATTTATTCATTTATTTTACACATTAACTTGGTTTAAATATAAAAACCTAATCTCTCTTTCTTCCCTTTTGAGGATGGTGAATATTGTGTCTGTCCAATGTGATATTATATATAATATTATAATATTCCTGGCTATAGTTTAATCACATTTTATTTTGCATTTCTAGTTTATTGTGTTTTGTACCATATTATAGTCAGTCATTTACTCTGCATACTTCAGCCCCATCTACTGGCAATCTTTCTTCTTTGTCAGACTATACCAGTTTGTTGGGTCACTTGAGTGAGTGAGAGGGTGGATGCCATGCCTTTGAGAACTTGCATTACCTCCTATTTATATTTCTCACATAACCTTAAACTGCCTTGATCTACAAACCTTGTGTGTGTGTATGTGAATTTGAGTGTGTGCCCATTATCATTATCCACATTTTGTACTGTCAGGTGACCTCGACTCAATCCAAGTTTATGTCATGGTCATTTTAGAGCTCAACTTCTCTCTAGAATTTTGTTTACAAATCTTCTCCAGCTTTGAATATGGAATTGGGGAAGCCAAGATACCCGATCATCCCAGTGCAGCTGATACAGTGATGTTCCCAAGATAGTTTACATAAACACACTCACATGGACCCATCCTCACATCTCGTGTTAAAGGAATGCTTTTGATTATGTATACCAGAACATATAACAGCTTAATTTAAAATAATAAATCCAAATCAACAGTAAAGTAGCGTTAACTTTGTCTTTCTCTGCAGATGAAAAGGACTGTTGTTTCTCAATAACAGGATAAAGTGCAGAGATAAATTTAGCAGCATAAGGAACTAAAACCACCTCTGCTCTGCTGTGCAGACAGTCATTACTACACCATAGAAGACTTACAGCACTCGCAGTCATCAATAGACATCTGTTGTAATTATTTTTAATTTTAGCTTGTGTAATTTTTCTCCTGTATCTCTAATCCCTAAATATCCCTCCACATCCAGCTTAAAACAAGGACGGCCTCTCTGGAAAATCCATGTTTCACAGCCTTATGTCCACTTTAGTGGCTCTGGCCTTCATTCACAGCACAGTGATAATTTGTCACAGGTTTATCTGCTCTGTGCAAAATGCCCCACTTGACATATAATGAGTGTATATTTTCTGTTTTCCAGGTATTGACAGTCTCAATCAATATATTCAAGTGGAATCATATGATACAGTATATAGTGGAAGCAGTTGCACTATACTGTTTAAAAGTTTGAGGTCAGAGATATTGAGTGATATTTATTTATTGGTATGTTTTTAAAAGAAGTCTGCAAATATTTCAATCAAAAAATACAGTTAAAACAGTAATATTGTGAAATATTATGGCAATTAAAATATCAGTTTTCTGTTTTAATATATTTAAAAGTGTAATTTATTCCTGATTTTTTTTAGCAGACAGATGATCCTTTTAATATGTTGATTTTCTGCTTAGGAAACATTCATTATTAATATTAGTATCAATTATTATCAACAGCTTAATATTTTTTTCTTTGATTCATTCTTTGATAAGTTCAAAGGAACACCATTTATATGAAATACTTTTCATGTTCACTTTTGAAAGACAAATGAATGCATCCTTGCTGAATAAAACAATTAATTCCTTACTAACTCCAAATTTTTGAGGGGTAGTGCATATAAATGTATAGCCATATGTTCTAAATGGATGTAAATGTATTAACCTTGGTTCATCTTCAGAGTTAACTTCTCAGTAGGTGGTGGGATTTGTGACAGACATTGGGAATGCTGGCCCTCTAGTGTCTTCATTTTCATTCCTCCCTCAGCTGATTGTCCTGTGGAGGGATATTTTGGTCCACTCGTCTCCCTGCTGAAATCTCATTCTTAAACCACTCCTCTGACAGAGGCAGCAGGCACCTTCACTCAACTGACCAAAATAGCCCAATGGGCAGCTCTACGCTAGTGTGCTGTCATGAAGCCCACTCCCCACCCAATGCCAAGTCCTGCTCTGGCTAAGGGAAGAAGGACACTGACACATACATAGACACCGGAGCTCTGAAGAGTACTAGAACAGCCACTTGTGTTCACACACTATACACCTTGCTGAGCATAACTGGACTAAGAGACTATTTTTCCACACAGATTGTGAGGAGTTACGTAATTTCAGTGCCTACTTCATGTGGGAAGGAGGAGAGACTGTTTAACAAGAAGTAAACAGTTGCACTCTAAAATTGTCGTCATGAAGTTACATGTGGCTCTATTTTTTGCTGGGCTCTTTGGTGCCTTGGCAACTCTTTTCATTCTCTTGTCTTTTGGCACGGACTATTGGCTCTTGGCATCAGAGACCTGCAATTCAAATGGTCCGGTTACTTTGCAGGTGGGTGGAAGTGTTGTTTCAATTCTTTTAGGGCAAAGTGAAAAGTGGACAAGTGTTTTATTGTTAAAAATATTAGTTCTGGTGAACTATCAGAAGACTATATTTAGGGATGGTCTGGTTATAAACATGAAACGAGCCTCTTCAGAATTGTATGTTTTGGATTTTAGTGTAAACTGAGCTAGATTTCTGCTCTTTGATCCTTACTGAAGCAAGATCCTCAAGCAGGCATGGGCATATTTGGTTTATAAGCAGTGACTGTCATATGACATCCTCAAACGTCACTATTTACAGTCTCTCAGTTGCTTGAGTGTAGACTATCACATGCTGTAGTGTGATACCACACTTAATACTAAATAACGAAAATGGAATCTCTGTGCAGTTTCTATTAATAGGAGTCATACATGAATTAGGTTTCCCTCATAAAGGATTGGGAGGGAAAAGTGAGTTGTTACTGAGATGTGCCCAACCTGAAGCCGAAATGTATGATTTTTAGAAAATCTACCCATAAATGTAAGTGTCATAGGGGCATTAGTGGTATGAATGAAATAAAATAGTTTTGACAAATTGCCATGAGCATGTGTTGGATGTATCTGTGTGCTTGGAGGCTGAAAGGTGGATGTTTACATCAGGAAAGATTTATGCTGTACTTTTTTCATGTATCATAGTAATACTGTATGTTTTGATTGTG
>SCHK01238491.1:0-13006 GCA_004124795.1 Poropuntius huangchuchieni
GTTAAAATTTTTTTTTTTAAACCTGTATGCATTTCTTTCTTCTGCAGAACATAAAAGATGGTATTTTGAAAAATGTTGTTTGTTTTTTTGTTGACTTTAGAAAGTCAGTAGGGTCCAGTGTTATGTGGATCCTAACATTCTTCAAAATAATTGCGTTCTGCAGAAGAAAGTCTTGCTTGGAATGAAATTGGACAGAGGGTGAGTAAATTATGACAAAACTATTAATTTTTGCATGAACTATTCTTTTCAAAAAACAGTTTTTCAACTCAAGAAATACAAATCACACTGCACAAAAACATTTTAACATTAAAATACAATTAATAGAAAAGTTGAGTTGTAACAAACATGACAAAAAACACACACACTCTTTCTTCTTCTTTTATGGCGGATTGTGGACCAACTTATAGGTACATACCGCTACCTGAAGAGAAAGATTTCTATATTTTATCCCATCCTATTTTTAATCAAATATTCTGAATAAATCTCATGATAGCATTCGTTTGTTTTCCTACACAGACCATCATTACTTATTGTGATGTGATTGTGTTATTATTACTTTGTGTACAGTATTACATATTGTGAATTCTTTATTTCCTAAAGATTGCTGTTATTAAGACTCTTCCATTCTCTTCTTAATGCATTACATCAAAACATGCTCTACTGACATCTCTATTAAACAAACATCGCATTAACCTGTATTGTGTTTCCCTGTAATGTGTGGTAAGGATTTGAATGTCCTGTTAGATGTGTGAAAATGACTTGTTCTCTTCTGCTTATGTTATGAATGATTTTACTTTTCTTTATGTTCCTTTGTGCCAACCTGTTTGACATGAGTCCCAATATGCCTGCCTTTTCATATTGCATGCTTCAAAGAATTATTTGGTCATTTTGTCTACCTTCTCAATACCCTGAATTCCTACATGTCCTACTACCCACTTAAAATGAATTTTATACTATTTACTGTTTTATACTATATAATGTAATCATGATCTGATAAAATGTCACTTCGGTTTGTTTGCAATGATTGTAACTCATAAGAACTGTCATTGAGTCAGAAGTTGAACATATATATTTTTTTATTTCATAAACCCAGCCTAGTGCCATTAGGATTGCTGTCACCTCTGCAGTATATACACACATCCTATCTGTTATTTTTCCAGCCTTCCTAACTGCAAACTCTATCTTACATATGCTTTTAAATTTAATCCCATCCCCCATTTCCAAATTTCTCACCTTCGGTATCTGATCTAGTAACTAGGGTGGTTACTGATGTATTAGCTACAACTACTGGAGCAGTTAACTTTGATTCTAGACCAGTTTCATTAAAAATGCACCCCTTTAAACTTGTCTGGCTTTTAAGCAGTTAAAATGATGACGTACCTTTGGCCTCAAGCATGTCCGCCATGTTTGTAGTTTTTCTTTATTTGTTTGTGCAATCCAGAATGTAGGAATAATGAATATCTAAACGCGTGGGCAGTCTTAGCTGCTGTGTTCAAGTGGCTATAGCGTTATTAAATTAAACAATTTCGTTCGAACGCTTCAAAACATATTTTACATTTCGGTTTAAACCGGAGCTTTGCAGCGCAGATGACCCGGAACTGTAACCGACATGACACTTGAACTTGGTGTATACGGTAATGTGTAGTTCACGTTTGCGCCGAAAGCTATTGTTGCAACAAATGATTTAAACTATAAGAAGCATTTAATGGAAAGAAAAGGTTAAAAACGATCGCATATCACAAATGACTTTATGCCAATTTGGGAGTGAAAAGACGAAACAATCGCTCGTTAAGAAGCTCACAGTCTCATTGGGTGATAATCGCTAGTGCAGTAGTGCAGTAACAAGCAGGTAAGAGCCAGTATCCAGAACACCCTAAACTACAAAATACCATTGTCCTGAGCTGCTTTCAGTTGGACTGTTAAAAAAAATCCAGAATTTGTGGCAATACTGGCATTAGCAGCACAAGCAGCTACAAACTTTGGGTAGCATGAAAATATTAATCCATTTAACCCACGTTCTGTTGATTTTATACGGATTTAGAGGTGTCGCAGTAAAATACAGTTCGTTCTTTTGCATTCAAACTTAAGTGTGATCTAACCTAGAGCCTATTTATATATCAAAGCGTCAGTGAGCCCTCTTATAATTCGAATAGGCTGCTATCTTCGATTAAAACGCTGCAGTGCATCACTTCCAGTCTATTAGAATACATTGTTAATAAAGGATGTATAATGTGCATTTCTATATTTCAGAAATGGAGTCCCAGCAGGAAGTGAACCCTGTATTCCTGCAGCAGCTCAGAGAGTTGGACATACCTGAGGAGGCAGCCAAACAGGTACACCGCACCTTACAAAATACAGCAAACCTGATTACAATTAATGAGGTTACTTTGTATTTGCAGTTTTGTTTGTCTCTACAGTGATTGTTTCTTATAGTAGTTATCAAAATAAAGTGCACCCATTTTGAGAACCATAACTGTTTGTATACTGGTTATTGTGGTTTGACTTACGTTGATGAGTTTGTTAATTTTGTTTTGGTAGCTGAATCTGACATACATAAAAGCTGTTAATGTTATGTCATGTTTTTTGGAGTGAGATGCTTTTATTGGTCTTTTACAGGCACTCTTGCACACACAGAATGTGTCCGCGGAGGAGGCTGCAATGTATTACTTCAACAAACTAGAGAATGAGGTATATTTCAAGTAGTTTAATGCTACATTGAATACAGCTTTGTGTGTAGGGCTTAATGGGGATGACAAACGCTGATTTCCTTTTATTTAAATAGTGAATAGGTTGGGCTATATGAGCACTTCCTTTATAGTCATTGAAGCCATTACTCACTTGTTCTGTGCTCTCATGAAAACTTCTGTTAATAATGAATGAAGCTGTCTCTACACTACACCATAAATGTCTTATTTACATTATCTCTGTACTTTGTTGGTTTTAATGAAGAGTGCACAATTCTCAGCTCATGCTGAACAAAATTTTGAAATCCTTCCTGGGCAAAGTTTGCCAGCACAGTGACTGTTTTTAATTGTGTCCGAATGGCCATTGTATTGAAATAGGACAATTTTGACCCCATAGAGATAGATGTAAATATGTAAATAGAACGCTGTGTAATTGAGGCAGCCATGATCAGTCAATCAATTTCATTTTTTTTCTATTGTATGTTTTTTATTTTTTATTTTTTTTGCAGGAAGAGGGTGATGAGGACATGATGTTCAAAATGGTGTTTGTTGTAAATATGGAGCTGTCCATGGGTGTGGGGAAGGTAGATATTATTTATTACAATTCCCAGATTTACAGTGCACTTAATATGGAAGTGATTCATACAGAAAGATGAACAAAAGACTGTTATGGTATATCTGATGCATGACTGATCATCAGTCGAAAGGTAATGTGAAACCAATAACAAATCAGGGTTTTTTCTAACATGTCACATTCTGTTCTTGGAACTGACAGAATGAAATTGCTTAACAAATAATAAATGAATAATATATTTCTTTGATATTACTATTCAAAATATTATGTGATATAATTCTTTTGAATAGTATGCAACTTAAGCATAGAACTATGCATTAACAACATGTATTTTAGGGTTTTATTACCCATTCTATTTCTCTTCAGTGATTAACAAAAACAATCCATCTATAAACATATACACATTTCCATTTCCTCAGTAAATGCAGTTTAATTTCTTGAGTTATTCAGATTTAAAGCAGATATTTTAGTTTGTGTTTTATTATATAAAATGTCATCCTGTAAGTCATAATAATGAGAGAATTTCTTGTAAATATCAACTAAAATGTCAATAATTAGGTAAAAAAAATCCTTTATAATTTTGATTTGGTATCTCGTAATGAGACTATTTCTCATAATAATGATTTAAGATCTCCTAATGAGAAATGCAAGCGTTTTGTGCCTAACAAGCAAATATATGAATATGACAAAAAGATGCTATATAAATAGTTTTCCAGCTTTCTGTATAATTGAGCTCTTACGTGTATAGGTGCTTTTACGTACAAGTGTGAAGTGTTCTCTAGCCGAAGAGGTTGCCATGGTGACAAACAATGGTGCCTGCTTATGCTAATAAATAAATCTAAAAAAAAATACCAATTAAGTAACGTGCATTTATTAAGTTTAAGTGTTAAGGGATTTATTTTTCCATGCAATGTGTGCGTTCTTATTTTGAGCATATAAAAGCTAAAAGGTTGTGAATAAAGGCATCTATACAAAGTGCCTTACTTTGTTCTTGTTGTATTTACATGGCTTTGACCAGCGGATGTCGCCAGTGTAAGGATTTTTCAGCACTGAATCATTTTCAGTCGATATGAAGTTGTCTCCTAACTCTACTTTATAATCTTTTGCATTGTGAATGCATACGATAAGCCATAATCACAGGGAATTTTTTTTTAAATAATCAGAAACTAAGTAATTATTATGAGAAAGTTCTCATTATTATGACTTGCATAATCACATTGTTTACTCAGCTTTTGTAGAAATGGGCTTCCGTACTTTATCATACTTTACAACTTTTGCATTTCAGCTAATTTTATTTGTTAGAGAACAATGTCTTGAGTATAGTCCCCTGATTTCAATAGATTTGAGATGAGCAGTGTGTCTCTGTAGGTGGCAGCGCAGGTGGGTCATGCTGCAGTGGGTTTGTATCAGGCCTTGCAGGAGAAAAACAGTTGGAGGGAGATGGCCTGGAGATGGGACCATGCTGGGTAAGTGATATCACTGTGGCCTCATCCTTCTATTGTATTTTAAATAAATATTAAACCAATAAATTTATAAAAAAAGAATCACTAATGAATCAAAATATATACAGTATGTAAACCGTAACACATATTTGTGTGTGTGTGTGTGTGTGTGTGCACGCTTGTTTAGATCGAAGAAGATTGTGTTACAAGGCACTAACATGGCACACCTTTTGGAGTTGCAGGCTCTTGCTATGAGCCTCAGTCTTCCTACAAAGTTGGTACAGGATGCTGGACACACACAGGTTAGCGGCACATCTATGCAAAGATGCTTTAGCATAGCATTGCAGTTATTGTTTTAATATGGCAAATGGTGGGAGGATTGTACAATATGCCTAAAATAGCATATAAAAAATTATAAAAAGTTATTTGTTTATAGTTATGTATAATACATTAGTATATATATATTTGACACAAAATTAAAAATCTAAGGAGAGTAAAGCTGATGATACATGGGGCAACTTTTTGGGCAATGTTGCCATCAAAGGGCAACCAGGTGAGAGACAGGGCCCGAGACTGATCTAAAGTATCCAGATAGAAAATTGTTACCCATTCTCAATGGGAAAGAAACATTGCTTTAAAAAAGCTGCCTGGAAAAGTTGCACCGTGTATCATCAGGTTAAGACATTTTAAAGGTGTGATTGATTTCGGGTGATTGCAGGTGGAGCCAGGTTCATGCACCGTGCTTGCCATCATAGGAGAAGAGGAGATGGTGAATAATGTCACAGGCAGTCTGAAACTGCTTTGAGGAAACTAGCGTAATGCTGAGGAAAACTCTTCAAAAGTGTAGGTTTGTGATGTACCACAGAAAGAACAGGGGTCAGTGTTTCCCCACAGTAGCATGGTTTTCCTCACGATAATGGTGCACTCAGTAATTTTTTGTTAAAGTTGTGATGACTTACACTGACACCTAACAACGTGGATGCATCTTTACGCAAAAGCAAACATTTTCTGTTACGGATACCTAGGGGTGGGTTATATACCGTTATAATTTTGTTAATCAGTATAACTATTTGTGTATTGTTTTTATTGTGGTTATGCCAATTTTTCCTGCAGTTCTGAAACTTCAGCACCACAACAAAAGAAACCATAGTTTACTCCAGTTGTGAATTTCAGTTTGCAATTTGAATTGAATGCGATGTGAAAAGGCAGCGTATTGCAAAATAACTGTCTTTCTTTTGAGCTGTCATTGCGAGCAGCACACAAAATGCAAAACAAACAACGCAGAATATTCCAATTTACAAACAATACACACACAGCTTTCACTTAATCCTCTTGTAAAGTGTTCACACTGAGCAAACTATTTCAAAAACTAAATTATAAGGGGTAATGGGAATTTTATGTAGTCACTAAAAGGTTTCCAGTATTGTCATGGAAGGTTATATGACGTGTAAAATGGAGAAGAGGCTTTAGAACAAAAAAAAGTCATCATACTAAACATACTTAACTTGTATTGTTTATTCATTGCTTGCAGTAAAAACAAGACAAAGATAATGTAATCAATAAAACACTATATATTAAGTTTCGTTGCAGTATTAATGATAAAACTCTCAAGTTTAGATCTACCATTGCTTGGAAATTGGATTCATAAAGATTCTTAATTTTTAATAAGATGTTTTCATGAAAACTGTATATTGTGATGTATATTGGTCTTGATAATATTGTTACATTTTTGCTTGTATCGCACATCCCTATCAATACCATTGTAGGAATGCAGAGTAAGCCATGATTTATTTATTACTCAATCAAAATGGGGTAGAAGGTGAATTACAGAGATAAAATTAGTAGAATTTGACTGCTAATGCAACCCACGAGGTGACTTTTAAGCCACTGAAATTACTGTCATATTCTCATATAAGTGTATGTGATTTAGAACTTTTCTTTTAAATGTTACGTTTAATTTATTTTGTACAGCTTTTTAATGAAGGAAGAAATTACTGAGTGAACCTGTGGAAAAAAACACCTACATACAGTAGTTTAACACAACAGATATGTTTAAATAATTGCATTGTAAAGCTCTTAAGTTACATGATAAGACAACTAACTGATATTATCAACAGGTCCCTAAATTTCTATAGAGCTAAAAAAAAAATATAAAATAAAAAAAAAACTTCCTCAAAGAGGAGATGTGTCAATTAAATAGCAGTGTGTAAAAAATGTATAATGAATTATAATCACATGCAAGTGTTATACTTAATGTGCCTGTAGAACCCAACGTTTTGATGATTGTGAAATCAAATAGCCATTGTCAAAGTATAATGTATAACATGTTGTTTCTTTTTTATTGTGGGAATATTTTTTATTGTTTACAATTAAATGTACCCAATCCCTTTGTGATGATAAAATCAGTCTGTTTGTAGCTTCACTTCCTTGTCATTTACAATTCCTGTCCTTTTATATCTCATGGAATATTAAGGTGTTCATTTTATACCCTCTTCAGAATCTCTGTGGAAGCAGTAAGTTTGGATATATTACTTGTTTCATATACTGCAGGGAGGTAGGCATATTTAGACACAGGAAGTGACTTCCTGTCACACTATATGGTTTAAATATGTAGTGGCACAAAGGCCAAATTCCAATACTCATCCGTCACACCTCATCCTGAACACTCCCTCCATGATGGTATGATGTGACCTTATTATATTACAGAAATCATGTCTCTTATATAGAACAGCAACATTAACCTGGCTGTCTGACACCACTTAATGTGCATACCACTGCGATGATTGCAAACATTGAGATTGGTCTATATTTTAAATACATCCATTTAAAAAAAAAGAATGCTACTACAGTTTCCTTTGATTATATAAAATGTTAGTCTACTATGAGAAGTGAGTTGTCAAGATTGACTTTTTTTTTTTTTTTTTTTTATTTTTTTTTTAATTATTCCTCCATGGACTGCAGCTGCCTACTCTTGTCTACATTCGAGACGAGGCGTTTGGCATATCAAGCAAGTCTATTTGCACACACAGACATTCATAAACACAGGAAACTGTATCAGCACTAATTCACTAAGCTAGCCATAATATGTAACTGTTATGTAACTGCAGCATAATCTGATAACCAAAATGTTGTTGCAGTTGGTTATGTTGCAACATCAATATAAAAGTGAAAGGTCCCACTTTATATTAGGTGGCCTTAACTACGATGTACTTACATCAAAAATAAGCACAATGTATTTATTGTTCATACTGTATTGCAAAACACTTTTGCTGCTGTTGGGGTGGGATACGGGTAAGGTTAGGAACAGGTTCGGTGGTATGGGTAGGTTTAAGGGTGGGTTAAGGTGCAAGAGATGGGTCAACAGTTTATTTAGAAATGTAATAATAGAAATTAATTACAGATGTAATTAAATGCAGGTATTTTAAATTTTAAGTACAATGTAAAAACATGTACACAATAAGTGTATTATATCAGATCATTAATTTAAATGTAAGTTAAGGCCACCTAATATAAAGTGGGACCAAGTGAAATTACCAGTGTAACTTTGTGATATTTTCAGTTGTACATTGTAGATAAATATTTGTTAGAAGGTAATTTATTATAATTTTTTTTTTTTTTACAGGTGGATATGCTGTAGTCTAACCTAATTTATTTTCTAGAATTTTGCCTGCGAGTGTGGACGATGAATGCTCAAAATTAATCTACTTCATTTATTATTTAGACACAAAATGACAATGCAGCAACAGTAATAAAGAACTAGTGGCAACAAAAACTTGTAGCCTACATGACATCCGTGCTCAGTCTTCTTTATACTACTGGTAATTCAAACTTTACACAATTCTGTAAATGTATGTGCATTGCTGAAACTTTTTAAAAGTTTCAAAATATAATAAAACACAACCACTTTCTGCTTATTCAAATAAATGTGATTTAATTGTTTTAGGTTACTGAAACTCTTGTACATAGACAAACTTGACATGTAATACCTTAAATATATTTGCTAGTTTTCATTTTAATAGCTTAAAATAATGGTTATATAATAATGCTTTAATAATAGCTTTTAATAATGGGTATATAATAATGGTTAACTGCTTTATTACAATATACAAAATGTACTTTTTTTTTTTTTTTACTAAAAGTAAAAATTAAAAGAGAGATGTAATGTCAGCTGATGTCCTGAAGTTGTCTTCTATTATTTTACTGATTTGCACTAGGATTTAACATCATTACTCAGAAAAAAAAAAACTATTTTTCAAACCCAGGGTACTAATTAAAAAAAAAAAAATCAAATATATAATTCTGTTAAGTTATGAGCAAAACATGTACATAATAAATATGTATTGATATGTATAAATAGACAAATACAATTACACAACACTTACAATATTAAGAAATATATTTACATTGCATTTTACATTCTGAATAATACACGTACGGATGCTCCCACGGATGTAAGTTACTTTAATGTGTTATACACAAGACGTTCTCATTTTGCAAATTCTAGTCATCAGAACACACAGCTTGGTGAAGACGACGACGTAGTGAGTTGGCAATTTATTGCTATTGAAACGCGACGGCCCTGAAATGATCAAAAACTACGAATAAATTCTGTTATCTGGACAGTGGGGTTGCTATTGAAAAGTTACATTAAGATTAATGAGTAATGTATGTACGCTTTTGTCGAGTCGCTGTTCAACCACCGAGGGCGTGCAGGTATCACGCTTTCTCTGTTCAGTAACGTCACGGGAACGGCTTAGCCTTCCTTTGTTAGTTCTAGAATATACTATATTGGCATTGCCGCTTCAAGTGTACATACATTTTCCAATAATCCTTAGGCAATCGTTCTTAAAACAAATGTATTATCACCTGACTTAAAAAGGCAACGAAAAATATAAATTTAAAACCTTTGCGGTAAGAGTGATTTAATATGGTTTGTTGGTCTTCTAAGCGTGGTTTATAATTTTGGCCCATGTTTGGTCTCCCTTGTCTTCCTCTTTTTAAAATCAAGAACCACGGTTCGCCAACTGGGTTAATATTTCGGATAGAATAAAATCCTGCACCAAATCAAACGTTCAGTCCAATCCTGGATCGCTCATATATCCTCACAGTATTGTTGACGCTCTAGTATCGCGCTCCCTGCGATAGCGCCCAGGAGACCCCGTGCTGCTACAGCTGTATAACAGAACACTGTTATTCCCTTTTACACGGATAAAAGAAAAAATAATTCCTTATATGAAAGACCATTGAACTCCACGGCGTGTGTATTTAGTAACACAACATCTTTCCACAAATCCTCGGTCCCTTCTTTTGAGAGTATCCATTTTAACTAGCTGTTAGTCTTCCAAACTTACAGCTCCTGCAGCCTCTCAACGCCATCTCACGCTGCAAAATGCTGACTAGAGAAGTGAGCCACCTCCAAAAAAAAAAGGCTCTGCCTCTTTTCTGTCTACGACAACAGTTAGCTACGCGATGATCCAACGGCATATACGCGTTCCTGTTTGTTACAGCGATTGACACATTTCTACCCTATCGCATACTAGAGGGCGCGGGCTAGAGCTGGAAGTCCGCCCTCGTAACGAACCCCTGCTCCGCTGTGAAGGAAACCCTGTATTATGGTTGTGTGTAGGCTTCGCTGGGAGCCGCGGTCGATGCCGGTGTAGAGAGGGGGATGGGCAATACTGCAAATGTAAAGGACATGAGATTGAATCACAGTCTTGAATCACCAAGTGCTGTACATACCCATATAAATACCGACTATAATTTTGTAAAATAACATTGTATATTGATGTATTCTTTAGCAACTCAACGTGAACATTTGAAGACCGCACAGTGTCTTAAATGGGAGAAAATGTGAAACTTTCAACTCTTGCGTAAGGGACACTGAGAAGTTTGGAAGATAGCCTGAGAGCCTCGCGGTTTACAGTTCACAGGAAACACCGAGGTTGCAAGAGAAGGCCTGCTGTTCTGCCTCGCATCGATGTTGGATTTTTTAAGAGCACTAAATACCTTTAATAGGCATTTGAATTTCTATTACGCTGGAAGGACGCTGTAGGTAAGGCATTTTGTTATTTCCACGAAGGTTTTGATGGCAATAGCTTGTGTTTTTAATCAACTAGGTAAAGTTGATGCAGAAGTTGGAAGCTCAGTTTATCAGCTCTTGTTTATCAACACGCATTGTAGCATTTCTGTTTCAACTGTTCTTGGTTGACTGTTTCTGCTGTCACGTTAATGAATCAAATCAAATTATTTTAATGATGTAACACCGTGTTGGTTGATCTGCATGTTAGCTTGATGTAGCCATAATCACAATCACACTTTGCCAAGAACCTCGTGCTAAGAACTGTTTTTTTTTCGCTGTAAACATTCAGTGATAGGCCTACTGTTATGCTGTCTGTCTTATGGTTTGCACATTTATCACGTTCATAGCATTCGTGCCTCTCAACATAATAAACGATCTATCAAAGTGAGCAAAGGTATCATTTTAGTTAGCCGTTAGCTTAGCCGAGAGAGGCTGTCTTAAAAGCTAGTACGGTTTAAAGTAAAGCAATAACATGCTAAAAATCGTTCTTCGCCAGTGATATTAAATTGAAGATAATAGAAGAAACAAATGATAAGGGTTTTGTGACTGAAACTGTGACTCAGGGCATTTTAGTGTTAGTTTACTTGTTCTTGTGTTAATCAAGTTTCTATGTGAAAACAGACATGGCAGAGTTTGTATTTACAACATCCGTGCTTGTCAGAATCGAATTTTGTCAACTGCATTTTCAGAGAACATAGGGAATGGTGTATGAAGGTGCTTAACTGTATGGCTTGGCTTCGTTTAACTTTATGTAGGCACTTTGTTGGACTTACAAAGTGGATTTATTTTTTGTCTGTTCTAAAAGAAGATAGTTTGTCGGGATAAGCAGATATCCTGTTGAGCAGTGCTCTCTGCTCTGATATGTATATCTCTGTTTTTGTTATAGACTGCTTTCATCTTGTTGGCTATGAGAAAACTTTGATGTGTTTATAATTTCTTTATCTGGTCTGTGTGTTTTCTTTTGGAAGCGAAAATAATGCGAACCCCGAGAACCGTGACTTGCTTTTCTCATTCTTCACCTCCGCCTCCCCCATCAACCAACCCCCAACTCCATCCATGAGAAATGGGTGGTATTTCTAAGGGGAACTCGCCTTTCCTTTTTTAGCCTCCATTTTTATTCAACAACAAGTGAGTGGAAACGACAAGGAAGAGAAGGCAAACGAGAGCGAGTGGAACTCGACATGATTCGCTTACGTTACTGCGGATAGCATATGCACGCACGCATACACACACACACACACACACACACACACACACACATATATATATATATATATATATATATATATATATAAGTGACCGTTTTCGATACGCTGTACAGAAGTAACATTTGTTATTTGTGTAAAATGAACCGTGAGGAAACGCCTGCTGTTGTGGCAAGGCCGCGTACTCCATACTTAGAGTTACTTTTACGTATACACACATTACATTATTTTAGAGGTCCTCTGGCAGCAAACTGTCCTGACTGTCTGTTCGCTGATAAATTTGATATCCTCAGGACCCGAAACAAAGACTGTCCATAACAGTGCCTGCTAGAATTCACACATTCTTGAAATGGTATCCACCTGCTATTTGCATGGACTGGGTTAGATAATACATGACTGTAGTGTAAATGAAACTGTTAAACTATTTGTATAAGAATGGTGTTTGGGGGGAAACTGGTGGACATGTCTTATGTTGTTGTAAATAATGGTTGAATGGAAGTCTGGCAGCTTCAGTAAAAATTATGACTGGCCATGTACATCAACATTTCTATTCTTAAAAACAGTCAAACAGCTGTGTGTCTGTGTGTTTGGATCTGGTTCGAAGACCTCGGAAAGGAAATGTCTTTTTTGTAGTTCTTGAAGAGCTTGCTGGCAACTGCAAGCATATGATTGGGCCTGTCCGACATTTTCCTAGTATGTTTTCAGGTTTTATTTTCGTCCGCCTTGAACTATGTGAAACCTGATCTTTCTGTGACTCACCCAACTCGTTATCTAAAGTCAACGTGTGTCTTTGTCCAGAGACAAAGGACAAGCTTAGAAAGTCGAAACTTTTTTTTAAGTTTAGCAAATATGAAAAAAGATTAAATGCACTGAAGCATTTTGGTATGAAAATGTAGAAAGTGGTGGAGTTTTAACTGAATATGTTAATTCAGCGAAACTGTACCACAAATCAAGACATAATGGCACAACTATATATATATATATAAAATATGTGTGTGTGTATATATATATATATATATATA
>SCHK01238546.1:0-11237 GCA_004124795.1 Poropuntius huangchuchieni
ACATTACATCATTTTTTATTACTAATAACTTACTACTAACCTAACTTTTAAAAATGATTGTTAATTAATTGACAATTAACATATTGTCATCAGTCCCGCAGTTTGTTTGACAGCTTCTTTGTTCTCTTTCTCACACAGGAACTATGCATTACACAGATGCTGATTTGTCTCCTTACACGGCATACTCTTACCAGCTCATCACCAGTAATATCCGTGCTAACACCAGCAGTGCCACGGTCAGCTTACGCACTCTGTCTGCTGTACCTGAGCAAGAAGAACTCCAATTAACCCTTGTGGGTCGAGCCAAGCCCACCAGTGCCTCCTTTAACTGGACAGAGCCTTTGAACACCACTGGTCCAGTGGACAGCTTTACCCTGAGTTCGATACATGATCTAACCGGAGAAGAGAGCATCCACTACACAGGACTTCAAACAGAGGCTACCGCTGAGGAGCTGCAACCCTTCACTCGATACAACTTCAGTCTGCAGGCTTGCACTAGCGGAGGCTGCGCTCGCAGCGAGTCTCTGATCGTACTTACAGCTCAGATACCTCCCCAGCAGCAGCCTGTACCCACAATCACAACCTTAGGGTCCTCTCATCTTAAAGTGGACTGGGAACCTCCAGTGTTACCTAATGGTATGGACACACTTAGAGCATTTCTCACTGTTTTAGATCATTTTTGACAGGGGCACTTTGAAAAATAGGCAGCCCACATTAAGACGTGCATATGTGCAGTGGTTCTAAAACCTTTTTGACTTGAAGACCCTCATTGTCCAGCACAATATCTGCGGGCCTCTCATGTAAGCTATAATAATATTCTAAATATTTCAGTACGTGCTGCTGGATGACAAAGCTGCTTGTTTTCAAACGTTTTTGAAACAGGAAATAGTCAATATATTTAAGGGTTAATTCACCCAAAAATTTAAATTCTGTCATTAATTACTCACCCTCAACTTGTAAGACCTTCGTTCATCTTCGGAACACAAATTAAGATATTTTTGATGAAATCTGAGAGCTCTCTGATCCTCCATAGACAGCATGGATACTATCACGATCAACGCACAGAACCGTAGCAAGGACATCTGTAAAATAGTCCATGTGACATCAGGGGTTTAACCGTAATTTTACGAAGCTACGAGAATATTTTTTGTGCGCAAAGAAAACAGTAATAACATAATTTATTCAACGGTTCTTCTCCCAAGTTACAGTCTTCTGCCATTTTGGAGAAGACCCCAGAACGTAATCAGCGTTGTTTACTTTCAGTAGAAAGCGCGTGCAGGCTGAACATAAACAACGCTGATTACGTTCTGGGGTACTCTCTAAAATGGCGGTAACTCTGGGAGAAGAATTGCTGAATAAATTGTTATTATTGTTGTCTTTGCGCATAAAAAGTATTCTCGTAGCTTCGTAAAATTACAGTTGATCCCCTGATGTCACATGGACTATTTTACTGATGTCCTTACTACGTTTCTGTGACTTGATCGTGGTAATATCCTTGCTGTCTAAGGAGGGTCAGAGAGCTCTCATATTTCATCAGAAATATCTTAATTTGTGTTCTGAAGATGCATGAAGGTCTCACAGGTTTGAAACGACATGAGGGTGAGCAATTAATGACAGAACCCTTTAAATTAACCACAATTATTTTTGGGTCCAGAAGCTTTAATAACAGTTTGTACTTTAATAAAACAAGTTTTTTTTGATGGGAAAATTAAAAAAAAACTAAATAAATATTCAATTTACACCTCATCCTGTGGCTCCCTTGTTAGATGAGGCCCACAAGTGGGCCCTAGCCTCCTGGTTAAGAACCACTGGTATATACAAATCGTTTCAAATATTCATAGGGTACATGTTATGTTTTTGTTGTTAAAATGATCACTACCCCTGATTTTTACATATTTTGTGGTATTTTTTTCCCCATTTTGTATCTGTTTTTGTCTTCCACCAGACCTAATATGCTGAAAGAAATGAAAGAAATTTAAATAATCAGCTTTTGACTTCCTAACCCCACACTGAAACAGTACTAGTCGTTAAACTTGCTGAAAGTAACGTTGTCTTTTTCATTTAAATATTCAGATCAGTCCCCAAATTTCACTCTCCTGTTTTATTTATAGAAAGTAGTAATATTGTTAGACATGATTTTACTTAACAGTGATTCTTAAATGCATACGGCAGAGCTGAAATGTTCTTCCACTCTGCCGTAGCTTCCTTTTTAGCCGTCTCCAGCTACATCATTACAATAATGAGAAATACTATTATAGAGATGCCATTTGATCTCAGCCGGGATGAAAATTAATTCCTTACGAACTTTAATCTACAACCAAGAGGCTTGATTAAGGCTCAGCCCATGCTTCATTTCGCAATATAAACTGATGGGACTGTGCGCCGCAAAGAAACATTTCACATTTAAAACAGTTGATTGCTGCATACAATTATGTATTGTGCCTCGCGCCATTGAAAGCGTCGCAAAATAGCCCTCTGTATATCAATGACTTTTAATGCCAGTTATCATGCTTTTTGCCAAATTAGCTCATTAACATGGACCATTATAAAGTGCCCTTAGAGGATTCTCTCAATGAATTTCCTCTCCGTTTAATTGTGTCTATCTGATTCTCTCTGTCTGCCTCTCTTTTCTACATAATTTCATGCAGCAGCTGTAATTGTGTATTGTCAATGGCCAGTTTTACATCTCAATATCATCTGCTTCTGTCTGAGGTTTAATAAGGGATTGTGGAAGAATGTATTGGCATATGTAAGTTTCATGCTTCTCTTTATTTCTCTCTCCAGGTATAATTATCAGGTATGAGCTTTTTATGCAGCTTCTGAATGTGTCGCGGAGAAATGCCACCAGTTACGGTCCAGAGCAAAGGGTTTTCCTTAGCAGTGGCTGGCTGAACCCACGGCCGTCGATGAGTTCGGCCAATGAGAACGCTCTAACCCCACCTGAGAGCAGTGCAGTTGTGTCCAATCTTGAACCCTTTTCAACCTACCGCTTCAGAGTGCTCACGGTTAACATGGCCGGCAGTACCCTGTCAGAGTGGGCCATGGGGCGAACTGCAGAAGGAGGTCAGTCGAACACACTTTGTGCTATCAAAGAAAGCCATTTAAAGTTGTTTTTTACTAAGCTGTGGTGGTTATAACTATAAAATGATATGAAACCGTGTATTAAATTTTGGTTGGGGATGGCTCTTTTCATTTTGTTTTATATCCGAAGAGATTATGAAACAAATTAACTTGAACAACACTCAAAACAGTTTGAAATAAACAAGTATTGCATTTCATAGGCCACAAACACGGCTCCATTCCGCAGAGAAAATCCTGTATCTTCGGTCTTTATTTAGACGGGAGCCCTGGAGAATTGATTTTGAAGGAGATGCTTATTAAGCAGAGAAAGAATCGGTGGCTAGTGTTACAGCATAGAATGACAGTTCCTGAAAAACGGAAACTGGGAATTAGCATAAACATGTGAGGGATTGTTTATGTGGGATAAATTTTCACCACAAGTATTTCACAGGAAGGAGCCCGTCCAGGCTTTCTATTTTATTTAAAAAGAAGACAGCTGAAGCTCCATGTAGTGTTTCTGTCAACTTCCTCTCTATATTTTGACACTTGGAGGGAGGTGTGCTTTACTATTTTTATTTCTCACCATGTTTTTGTTTGACAAGATGCACTTGAGTTTGCGGATTTCCTTGTCAAAGGTTGTGTTAAGAGGATATCCCAACAGCTGTTTGAAATAAGTCAGGTTTAAACAGTATAGAGCGGAATCAGTTTGTCAGTATTCACAAATAAAAAAAAATAGAATTTATAAATTATGCTTACCAAATGGAAAAAAAATTAGTAAAATTTTATCAATGTTTTCCCAGTATTTATTTGTTTGTTTGTTTATTATTTTCCCATTATTTTCCAGTTTCCCATTATTTTCCACTATAAATATATATTTTTTTTTTGCCCTAACCAACAACTATTATTATTATTTATTTATTTATTTGTTTGTTAAGTCAAACATGTAAACAGACAAATACATTATGTGCATTTTCCTCTCAAGTACATTCATTTGCTGGATAGCAAGACAAAAATGCTGATTAAGAAACGGTTTTATTGTTTTGATGAATTATTTGTGCTGCTCCACAGTGCCAGAGTACATGCCCTCTCCTCACGTGTCCCCTGTGTCCTCGTCCTCACTCAGAGTGAGCTGGGAGACGCCACAGGACAAAGACGTCAGGGGCGAAGTGACTGAGTACAGAGTCAACCTTCACCAAGAACAAATGTCCAACCCATATGCTCCACCTATAGTAACACAGGTATCCATTTCAGCACATTCAACTTTTTTTTTTGATAGAAAAAGGCCACTGCCAGAATATTCTGATGTGTTGGCACACAGCTTTGAAGCTTCTGTGGCTATATTGTCTTGTACTTTGCTTCATCCATCACACGGAACACTTCGTATTGCTCCAGTTTTTCCATTTTGTTCTTCTTCATTCATTGATATATGTTGCTGTATTGATAAAGAAAGCTGCAAGTTTCCATCAAAATGAAAAAAGGCATTTTTTTTTTATCCCCAGTAACCTTCATTTCTGTCCAGTTTTATATTTCCATAGCTGGTGCCTTGTGTCCCAGTATGCATGTGGCGTGGGCTGAACTGTCCAAAAAGGTCTCCTCTATTACTCATGTGAATCTTTGTGGTTTTTTTGTCTTCGTTCGAGTAGCAAACCTTTAAAGGTTAAAGTAGCGCTGTCTCCCGCATGTTAGTCTGTATTTAAAGCACTGTTTTCCATATCAGGATCACCTTTCCTGTCTTCGTGGCAAATGTTTCAAGGATGTTTTTTGAGATTACTTTTTCTGAACAACCCTCTTTTTTTTAATTGGATTTCATTATCTTAGATCTTAATTAGTTTGATAAGTGTATGTTAGCATTGATGATGTTTTCAATCGGTAACCTGCAGATATGAACTTTTTTTAATAAATATGTCAGGTCAGGCAGGGATTGAAAGCTCTGAAGGTGTGATCTTTGTGTTGCGTGTCTACATTTGTACTTCTTATTAGTGGTTGTAAGGACTCCCATTGACATGATCAGTTGCTGAAATATCGCATGTACAGTACTTACTGAGCTGTTTTTATCTAAATGCTACATTGCTGTTTTTTTTCACATTGTATTATTCTGCCTTATTATACAGCTGAGCAGTCTGAAGGAATAGTCAAACTTGCTTTCTTAGGTTGTTCCTCTCTTTACCTTGAAAAATTGGGAAAAAAAATATTTTAGCAAATTGTTTCAAATTGTTTGTTATAGTTCATTCTTATGATTAAATTTCAGTGAAACGGTTTAAACAGTATATTCACCAATTCATTTACATCACCACTCAAAAGTATGCCCAAAAGTCCTTTTTATTTTTAATAGATGGCTAAACTGTAAAAAAAAAAAAAATAAAAAATAAAAAAAAGAGGATATTTTATCATGGAAAAATGCTATGAAAATGCTAAAGTCTGATTTAACATCACATTATATGTAATTCTACTGTAAAATATTGTCAGATATATAGGTTTTTGGAAGTGAAACTGAAAACGAATTACAACATACTTTATGGTATAAAAAAGTAAAAGGACATTACTTGAACTCTCTGCTCAATTGCACATATTAATTCACATCACATATTGATTATATTTTGTATAAATAATTTTGTTATCACTAATGTATGTTAAGGTTTTTGTTTCAAATTTGCATAAAATATCACAGTATCACAGTCCCAGTGTTTTATGGTGAATTTCTGGCAAACACAGCTGCCTGTTTGTGTGTGTGTGTGTGTATGTGTGTGTGTTTTAGCCTTAAATTGAACGGAATACTTTTTTTACATGGCAGGTTTTATTACTGTATTTTAGTGTAACTGACTGTATTTTCATAAAGGGTAGCTTGACTTGTTATTATGAATAACAGTTTTAGCTACTTTACTTTTGTTGTATGTTCAGTTGAGAAAAGACAGAAAATGGGGAGAAGGAGACAAGTGATGTGAACTTGATTCAAACTTGTAGTGTCCAAACGAGAACCATGGTTTAAATGATAATAAATAGACCTTGGCTCTGACTTAGTTTAAGTGCCTAAAACAGTTTAAGGTCGTCTAAGTGTGAAATTGTATGCTTGCAAGTATTAGTGCTGTGTGTATCTATATCTGTATCTATAAATTTTAAACTGTACTCAGTGTTGTATGTTTTCATGTTTTAGGTGCTGTACAGTGGATCAGCACAGGAGCGGAGTTACACGGCAGGAGGACTGAAGGCCTATGAGGAGTACAGTTTTACAGTTACTGTGTGCAACAGACAGGGCTGCGTGAGCAGTCCACCTGCATCAGGCCGGACTCTGCCCTCCGGTCAGTACCATTCCTAGAATCTACATCCATTGTTCCTTACGAGCAGCCTTTGATGTGATGTTTTTAATTTTCTGAATCTTTGCTGCGGATTTCGCTTCACTCTCATTTACATCGTTTACCGATTGGTTTAAAATTCTCTTTCAGCAATGCTATTTCATTCCTGATACAAGAACCAATCCAAACTATAAGAACCAATCCCAACTGTTCTACTTTTAAAATTTCACAGTTTATAATGGAGTATACACACAGTATGCGTGTGTGGGCACTCAACATCCAATTACGTGTGAGCACTCTGATATATGTTGTCGTTGAAAGGAGAAAAACCTGAATAGGTGTTAATTCTTATGTTAATATTAATGAAGTGCCTTTAATGGAAAGTGTCTGTCATTGCTCATAGTCAGTTTGTTGAATAGGTCTCCCTCAGTGAAGGCCGGGCCAGACCACCTTTAATTGTGTACGTAAACCCATCGGTGAACTGGAGCACATATGGTCTGCCCTGCTCCCAATTGAGAGAGGAAGTCTTTTATCTCAAAGGAATACAAACTAAAGCTATTTTAGATTCACTCTCAGGTTATCTCTATTATTTTCATACTTTAAAATTGATGAATTTTGAATAGTCAAGCAGTCAGAGGAAGGAAGGTTCGTTCCTTCCGCAATTTCTGAAAGTGTGTCATCAAGAACACCATTTTATTTTTTATCAGGCTTTTCTGCGTTCTCTCTGTCTGTCTCTCTCTTTCTCGTTTTTCTCTCTCACTCTTGCTGCCACCTTTTATATAGTAGCTATATACTGTATTTAATTTTTTACTCATAAACAGTATATATATATCATAGAATTCTATGTTTGTTTTTGACATTATTTGATTCATGTTTTTTTGTTTTATTTTTTTGTGTATTGTTATTTTGTTTTGCCTTTTTTTGTAGCATTTGTAGAGCACATTAAACGTGCCCATCTTAACCCGTATATGTATTCTCATCTTAGCCTTTCCAGATTTGTCCTTTTCTTAATTGTTAAGGAAGGCAGTGTACTTCTTAACAACGACCAGCCTCATTTCCCCTTTCAGTTTTTTCCCTTTTCCTTTATTTTGCCATTTACACATCGGCTCACGTGACTGCTTAATGAGTTAAACCAACCCCTCAGTCAAGATTCTCCACTCCGCTTCTTACTACTTCATTTGCGGCCCAAGCCGAGAAATTCATTGTGCGGCAGTAAAAACAATTTACTGTTAATTACAAGGAGAAAAATGTGCCGTAGCGCTCTCCCCGATTGCCATGAATCACCGCACACTCCCGGAGATTTATAAGGAATATGTAAGTAGGATGAATTAGCAGGGTTTAATAACAGAGGCACAAATCATGCAGCCTTCAAGGGCCTTTAATTGATACAGTGGAATGTGATGGGCATGAATCAGTCAGGCTCGCAGCGCCGCTGTAACATATGGTCAGCTCAATATGCTGCAGCCGATGGAGCTGCCGATGTCATCGGCTCTTCCATATGGTGGGAGACTTATAACGCTTTGCTTCTGTTTATAGGGTTGTTACTGAAGGTTTTTTTCTTCAGCATAGGGTATCGGTAGTTATATTTAAGGACATAAGTGAGTATTTGCTTTGATTCTTGTTGATCTTTGAGTCTACTTGTGTGTGTGTGTTTTAATACCATTGTGTTGCATTTTTTCTTTATTTTTCATATGAAAGCTCATTTTACGACCACTTAAGCTAAATTTGCCATGTCTCTAATTCATTAATATTCTACTCCCACACAAGCTGCTCTTAACGTCCTTACACACCTCCCGTATGTCTGAACAAACAGCACGCTGACTAACCCAACACAACCTGTTGTCTGGACCACTCAAGACTATGTGTCCCTCAAGCCTTGTTTTCGCCCACTTCTCTGCCAAGATTTAATGTTGATGATTGCAATTTATTTGAGCCTTACCTCCGTTTTATGACTGTCTGTATACACAATGCACATCACTATTACATCAATGCACTATTAGACAGAATTACCATCTGTTCAAACCGAGAAGTCAGCATCTGCTTTCTCTGAGTGGAATGACATCAAATTGCTTTAAATAGCACACCACTGAAATGAGCGGAGACACTTAAGTTATTCATATCTTCATAGCAGAACGGTTAAACTGTAGATTAATGGTTCTCATAGCTATAGAACACAGTAGTGGAGATAAACAGTTTGTTTCCAATAATTTGAACTTTATGAGTCAGATTTGTCTTTTAATTCACATTCTTTAAGGCAATATTTAATTGTTTTTGATTTATCTTTACTAATATGCACTGCAATGTCAGGTTTCATTGAACAGACCGGAAAGATCTCAGCAAACACAATATTTGATATTTTGTTCCTGGTTGCGGTCAAGGTTTTGGTTCCATATAAATCAATGAAAATTACATTAATCAACGAGGCAGAATGTGACACAGATCAAAGAAATTTCTGCATGCATAGCAAGAGAGTAACTATTCAAAATCATTGTGTGCAATCCATTTAATTGTTGGTTGGCAAGCTGCCGTGATTGGTTCAAATGCATAAAACCCACAATTTATAGCCCTGTCAGATGCAAGATTCATTTTAAGACAGTTTTCTTATGTACACTACCTTTCAAAAGTGTGGGCACTGTAAGGTGTTTTTTGTTTGTTTGTTTTTTGAAGCAACAAAAAGTTTGCATTTATTTGATCAGTAATACAGTAAAAACGTTGACATTGTGAAATATTATTACAATTTAAAATAACTGTGTGTGTGTGTGTGCGTTTATTATTTTAGATTATACTGATCAAAAATGTTCAACAAATATCCATAATCCCTCCAAAAAGCTTCTCTTTTTTTCTATGTAAAAGGTACCATAATTCTCTTTTGAGCGCACATGCCCTCTCTGATGAGGACATAAGCCTGTAGCATTTTAAAAAGGAAGCACACTGCCGTTATTGATCTTGTTGAAATGTGAACAGCTAATCAAGAGTTGATGGTAATGTTTTATGTATATTACATCCATAAAGACAAGCAGAACAAGTGTACCCCGCCTGTACACATCTCATTGACTCGAAATACGGCGTGCATATATTCCCCCCACCCGAGAGGGTTAGACAATTATGCATAAATCAATACTTTTCCTGTTACAGAAATAAGTATTATAGTTCCACGGAAAATGTCAGGCTGTATAAATACAGCAAACACTCAGGCCAGGCTGTAATTGGTGCTAGACATGTCTGTCTTTGACTTGGTCATTAATATGATGAAGACAATATTAACCTTTTTGCTGAGCCCGTGAGCCATGTCAAAACATTAAATGCGCTGGTTTGAAAAAGAAAAGATGAATTGCTTAAACAACCTGCACTACTGTGTTGTTTTCATTTTGCCTATAATACAATAAGAAAATGGAAAAAAATACAAACTCAATGAAAATTATCATTTACTCACCGTCATGTCATTCCAAACCTTTATGACTATTTTAAATATAAATGTTTTGAAGAATATTCTGGGCTTTTTTTTTTTTTTTCTTTTTTAAATATTATGACCAGTTTTCTGAACTGGATCAATTAATTCATTAAAAAGATGCTACTAAAAATAACAATTCATTCACACATTGCTGATTCTGTGAATTATGACAGAATTATCATTTTTGGGTGAACTGTCCCTTTAATGAGTTTCCACCACCTGCAGACTCTTCATGAATAATCACTTCCTTTGTAGTACTTAAGGGCACGTGAAGCCACGTCAGTCACACTTCATTTTTACCGCCTTATGTTTTAAGGCAAAAACGATAAATGTCCAGCGAGACTTCACACAAATCCTATTAAATCAGCGGGAGGGATTTGAAATGATATCAGAGTTTCAATTATATAGACTCAAGTGCTATTGATTGAGTGTAATTTATGACTTGTGTGCCGTGATGGGCCTTGGAAGACAACACGTCCATTCCCTATGGAGGGTTTTTATTAGCGCTGCTGGTGTGAACGGCCTGACAGGCAGAGTGGGCTAAATGCACAGAGGATGTGTCAGGCCGAGGTAATTTACCTCCTCTCAGCCTACATGAGAGCCCCATTAGATCATTACAGTGGCATGCATGAAACTGAGCGATGACTATAAATGCACATCTCCTTTTTTTCATTCTCATGTCTCTCCATCCTTTCCTCTTTTCTGTTATGATAGCTCCGGCAGGTCTGAGGGCCCCTGCACTAAGGCCGCTGAATATGACTGCGATGAAAGTTTCCTGGGATGCTCCGGCCGAGCTCAACGGGCCTCCCCCTCTATACCACGTGGAACGGACAGATGTGTCTTTGTCTGATGCTCAGGGTCAGGTTATAAGGGGGAGACGCTTCACAGGGAGTGGCTACTTCAGATTTCCCAGCTCTGCTTTGCCTGTCAACACTGACTTCACAGGTATGGGGTCTCATTGATGCTCTATGTGCCTCAAAATGCACAATTGATTATGAAATGCAGATCAGTACCCATTTTATTTACATAAAATGGTGTATTTCCAGGAGAATTCAGATATTCACACAGAAAAAAGTCAGATGGTACAGTTTTATCTATTGGGGATTTATTGGATTGTAAAAATGGGAGTAAATTCTCAGGATTAAGTGAGGGGTTAAGAAGTAAGAGATTTGTAAAGCTGGCCAAAGAGGAGAGTTGTTTCAGAAATCGGTCAAACATTACAAGAAAACATATTATTATTTTTATTTATTTATGTATTTATTCATTATTATTATTATTATTTAATTTAGTAATATATTATTCATTATTTTATTTTTTTATTTTATTTTATTTTATTTTTTTAATTTTGATTTCGTATTGATTGTAGAGAGCAAATATTGATGCTGAGTAGACAAACAACCAGAGGTGTAAAGAGTACCTGAAAACCATACTTGAGT
>SCHK01238595.1:265-10684 GCA_004124795.1 Poropuntius huangchuchieni
AGCGACCGTCATAGTAACAACAGCCAATAACATTAGTTTGCTCGTGTTGCATGAACGCGATTGGCTAGCGCCTGCGCTAGGGTATTTGCATAGGGCGATCTGATTGGATGACGCCTGCGTTGGCGCTTGAAAAGTTGAAAAGTTTTCAACTTCTTGCCGCGAGCAACGGACCCGACGCGACGGACCCACAATTCATTTCGCCAACACTTGACGTCACTCCATTCATAGTAAACGAGAGGCGTTGACGCCGACGCTCCGTGTGAATGGGGTGTAATGTGGAGTCGGTGGGCGGGGCTAAACAGGCAGTGATGTAGAGTCAGTGAGCGGGGCTAAACAAGCAGCGATGTAGAAGCAGGTGTTGATCATCTTCTGCTTATGCGGTGTTTAGCCACACTATTACATCATAAACTGGCACATTCCACAAGCTGTCGTTTTTGGCTTCAATATAAACTGTTTTTAGACTTAACGACAAAGTTTTGAGTTTTAAAACTTACAGGGCGTTTTTATAGTACAATAACCTCTTATGTGTCAAAAGATTAAGGGAATTCTTATTTCTCAGTTTATGACCCTTTTAAATAAATGAGTACTTTTTTTTCAACAAGGCGAAAATTGATATAGTGACAATAAAAGTGTGATACAAATATTTCTGTTAAAATATATGCTTTTCTGTTAGTCGGAATATCCTGCAAAAAGATTTGACAGATATTAAGCAGCACAGTTTTCAACATTGATAATAAAAACAAATGTTACTTAAGCAGCAAATCAGCATATCAGAAAGATAGTAGGCATTTTACAATATAACTGTTCAATATTTAGTACAATCTCACTGTATTTTTATCAAATAAATGCAGCCTTGGCGAGCATAGGATAGAATTTGTTTCAAAAACATTAAAATTCAACACTTGTAGCCCAGTTTTGGCAAAAAGACAATTTTTTTTTTCATAAGAGTTATTGGAAAAAAATTCAAATGATTTTCCTCTGACCCTCAAAGAGATGGTTATCTTGAAGAACCTGCCTTGTGTTAACCTTACTAGACCTTACCCTGGGCTTTTCTGTGACTCTTGACATTGAGGGTTTAATGATCCTCGGTTTGAGTGTTCTTGTGTAAACAGATAAGCTCTGTTTTGCATAGGTCATAACAAAAACCAAACTCGCAGCACTTGAATCAGTGCGCATGAGGTCAGGTGGCTAAAACAAGCACTCCATTTGGGAATAATATTTGACACTTTAAATACAGTCTAAATTAGCTTCCATGATGAAATAACACTTTAAATGCACTCACAGTTTTTAGGAAAGATACAAGAGATGCAAGCAACACCATTTTCACTTCCATTTTGCAAGGCTGCCTTGATCTTACATCGATTTGAGTAGTTTTTAGTAAGGCTTGTTTCATTCGGTTTTGCTTTATATAAACAGCTCTTTTCTGTGGAAGAGAGTGAAATACAACATTGAGAAATAGATGTTAATATGAGCGCTTTGAAGAGAAGCCGGCTCGCTTTATGAATGATCGTTTTCTATAGATCATTGTGCTGGTCAATTTTCTTCTTCAATTCCCCTGTTTGTCATGGTCGGCCCTCAGTGATCTCGCAGATGAGACAATACATCAGACGCTATCAATATTTCACACACTTTTATTATTTCATTTCTTTTCCACTCTCATTTTTTCTTAATTTAAATTCGTCCACCATGTACAGCATGTAAGGATCTGTGGGGATGAGAGGGGAGGTTTGAGTTTCCAATTATCATTTTAATCTATTAATTATTTTCGGAGCAGCTATGGTTGAGATGATGCTTTTTGGGACAGAAACATTCATTTTTGCCGCTGCTTTTTGAATTGTCAAAGTTCCAAGAGGGGTTTGAAGGTCTCTCTTAGCTGAGTAGAAAGGGAATTTTATCTTTTTAATTTGTCTCTCTTAATTCAGCCTGCCAGATTTGGTTTTTCCAGATGAAAGGAGGAACCTTTGTCGCACTGCTGAGGACTTGAAAGAATACATTCATAATTACCTCCCTTTCTGAAACTGGATGTTCACGCGCGTATACACACACAGATGCATAAACACTCACGCGTGGGTTGATGACAAAAAATATTAACCAGCATTATATTTTTTTTAAGCATTTATGTATGTGAATGTTTAAGAAAAAGGATGTATTTTAGATGCTACAATCTCTTAAATCAAATGTTATCCTGCAGTGTGACAATTTGATTTTGATTTGATTTCAGGTTGTCTCTAAATGAGTCCCAACAATGTGTAATAAAACTCCTAAATTAAGGCCCTAACAATATTTTATTTTATTTCATTTCATTTTTCAAGAGGGTGAGGTTCCATACAAATTGTGTGAATTTAAGTAGACTTGTATATTTTATATAGAAATATTCATAATATCAAATAATCAATAAATATTTGGAATATTACATTTCTGTAATATTAAATAATTTTTACAGTCTTTAAAGGAACTCATCAGTGTGTATTAAAGTTATGCTGCAGGTAACATAGATACAAAATATTTTTCATATAATTTTTTTGTTAATTGTAGCATTATTTCATAATTCCACAGCCCTAATTGTATACTCTAATGATTAAGAATAATATTGATTTTAAATGTTTTTATCTCTGTGACAGTGTCAACTGTTCTTTTTTTTTTTTTTTTTTAAATCAGTAAATCACATGAATTTCTTATAATTCTTTTCTCCATTTTTTCCCCCTCTGTCTTTTCTTTTAATCACTCTGGTTTCTCTCTCTCTGGACGTGATTTGCTCTTTCTTTAAACACCAAAATACCAGAAACACTCACAGACAAGGCGGATTTATCTGTGGCTTTTCTGTTTCGTTATTTTTCCTGATTTCTTTTTTCGTCTTTTTCTCCCTCCCTCCCTCCGTCGGGTTCTCCACATCTGTTTAAGTTATCTCTTTGCAGTCTGGTGTTACCCTAGAAACCAAAGCAAACACTGAACCACTGCAGCCTTCCTAACACAATACCTCCCTGTCTTTTTCTCTCTCTCTCTCTCTCCTTCTCTTACTCTCTCCCATCCTTCCCAGCAGGCTCACTCCTCATCTGGGGGCGAAATTGAATTGCGTTTTTTTTTTTTTTCCTTAGCTAAATGAAAAAAGAATTATGAGTTTTACAGTATTTTGGCGTGAGGACGTGATTTGGGTGGGTGTGTGCGAATCTGTAAGTCTGGGGCGGCAACAGCCCCAATTTAAAATGAGCTCAACCCTCTGGTGGGTCCAGTGCTAACCCTTCTCTATTCCTTTTATTATTTTCTTCTCTACCTTTTCTCATGTTCTTGGCACCCTGGTTCTCTGGCTCCCTTAAATAGCGTGTGTTTGTGTGTGTTGCAGCCCAGATCCACATCAATGTCTTTAGTTACCACAGCGATTTAGGCTCACATACAGTATATATATCACCTCCCAGATATATATCTTTGTTGTTGCACAAAGCTTGGATACCCAGGCTGGGCTCATGGGCAGGAGTTACTTAATCTGAAAACAAAATCAGCCCCCTTGGGTTGAGCCAAATCCATCATTGCTGTCAATACAGTGGTGTTAGACTTCCATCTGGCCTGAATGTGGCTCCCCAAACCACTAAACTCTATGATCCACTGTCCCAGAGCACTCCGGTGGACTTCATTGACTCTACTCAATGATCTGGACACATCATTGGAATCTGTTTGGCCCCAAGTCTCTCTTTAATTGGCCAGGAAAGAGAGCGGGCGCCTCTGATCATTTCCTCCACATAAATCCAACCAATCATCACTCTGGTTGATTCCAGTAATGCAAGATCGCTGTTGCTTTTGTAGAATAAGAGGGGCGTCTGCCCACAGTGGTTTTGTGCTTATCCTAACCAGACGTGACGCCATAATGTAGTGAGTGATAAAAGCTATCTCTCTGGTTTTTATCTGTGGTGTTGTCTTATTCAGCCTATTTTGTTAGTCACTTTTTTTTTACCCGTAAGACTTGTTTTCTTTTGTGAATCACATAACAAGAAATTCTGAATAATACACTGATTGCTTTTTTTCTATGCAATTACAGTGAATCAGGAATGGTTCAAGCTTCAAAAAGGACACCAAGTCCCATGAAATTTTTCTTTTCTTTTCTTATTCATGTCACCTAATATTTAGTTTAAAAAAATCTATAAAATATTCAAAGGCCAAAGTCATACAGTTTTGTCCAAATCATAAATCATTTAGACAGGCTTTGTGAACTGAATAATAAAAAATAAAAAATAAAAAGTTCCTAAATCAGGCATGCTACAGTATTTAGGGTGGATGTCAAGATTAAATATCTATTTATTAAATAACTACTTAAATCGATTTTTTTTTTTCTTAAACAAGTCTATTGTATAGATTTGAAGAGAAGTACCTAATATATTATTTAAAATTAAAAATAATTTTTGTTCCATAATGAAATTTAGTGATAAAGTTTGGAACAACATTAGAGTAAGTAAATATGAATTTTCTTTTTTGGGGTGAACTATGCCTCAATACGTTGTTTCTTTTTAGTGTAGACAGACAAATTATGTGACGCTCGTCTTGTCTTGTTAGAATAAATTGTCTGTTTCGGTGCGGACAGACAATTTACTTGTCATGTCGCGTCTGGATACTGTGTGTCTCTAAAATCTGTTGCTTTGTTGTAATTGTTTTCCCAAAGTTCAAGTTTTCATGGTTGATCAGTACCTCTCATTGTCTGTGACACATTACTGTCATGTGTTAAGATAAGTGGTTTAGACTGACTTATGCTGGTTCATTGTGTGTTTTGGCCAGCGTGTGCTGTGTTATGCTGTGGCGGTTTGCGATGACTCCAGATGACCCAAACCTTCCGTCAATAGTGCTCCGAAATAGGATGGTGTGATTTTAATGAGTCACCTTTCTCCTGTGGTTCAGCTTTTACTGGGACACCACGTTCCCCAGTCTGACACTCACCTCGTGCGACTGCATCACTGACAGGTTCCACTTACCGTCATGGATGGTGTTTTCTTTCCTAATCAAATAATAGATAAACAACTTCCAACTGTCTTTTTAGGGGCTGTTAATATTCACTGAGTCATTTGAGACTGCAGTCACTGGCGGTTTATTCATGAAGCCCATTTTAGATCAGCAGAGTTTTGTTTTGATTTGTTTGTGTGTGTTTCAGACAGAGCGAGAAACAGAAATAGTGAAATGTTATTAAATATGCTAATGAAAGCCAGGAGATGCAGATAGTGGTGTTAGTGTATCTGTGTTACTGAGCTGTTGCTGGGTTTGTGGCTTTACTTAGCTGCAATTTAGGGACAGAACTGTTCCCAGAACATAGCTAACTCTTGAAGGTAAAAATGATTCATTTATATATTTTTTTTAATATTAAGGGTCATGTTTAGATTTATAGAAACTACACTTCCAGTCAAAAGTTTTTGATCAGTAAGATTTTTTTAAAGTTTCTTCTGCTCACCAAGCCTGCATTTATTTTATCCAAAAATACAGCAAAAGCAGTAAATTGTGAAATATTTTACTATTTAAAATAACTGCTTCATATTTGAATATATTTCTAAATGTAATTTATTCCTGTGATCAAAGCTAAATTTTCAGCATCATTTCCCCAGTCTTCAGTGTCACATGATCCTTCAGAAATAATTCTATGTTGACTTGCTGTTCAAGAAAAATGTATTATTATTATTATTATTATTAATGTTATTATTATCAATGTTTAAAACAGTTGAGTACATTTTTTCAGGATTCTTTGATGAATACAATGTTCCAAAGATCAGCATTTATCTGAAATAAAAAGAAGAAATTATAGAAATGTATCATTTTATTTAGCGAGGATGCTTTAAATGGATAAAAAGTGATGATAAAGAGATTTATAATGTTACAGCATAATAATAACAAAAATTGTTTTTTGAGCAGCAAATCAGAATATTAGAATGATTTCTGAAGGATCATGTGACACTGAAGACTGTAGTAATGAAATCACAGGTATAAATTACATTTTAAATATATATAAAATATAACAGTTATTTTAAATAGTAAAAATAATTCAAAATTGTACTGTTTTGCTGTTTTTCGGATCAAATAAATGCAGGCTTGGTGAGCCTACTTGGAAGAGACTTCTTTAAAAAAACATAAAAAATCTTACTGTTCAAAAACTTTTGACTAGTAGTGTATAAAGCTGTTAGTTTTAATACAGTTAACAAAAACAACAACAACAATTATTATTATTATTATTGCTAAAGAGATAAGATCCAAAAAATCAAGCAATAATGCTGTCATCAATGTTTGTCACAAATATGCATATATGCAATGTATTTAGTTAGTTAGTTAAATAGTTATACCATTGTCACTGGAACAAAAATATCTTTCTAATACAAATAATTTAAATTAAAACTTACATGGCTTGACAGAAATAGCTATGCACAGCAAATTTGTCATGTAGGCGTGTGTAAGTGAACCTACAGTAGATTGTTGTTGTGTCTTTTCGAATGCATACTGCAAGCGTGTGTGTTGTGTGTGGGTATATACAGTAAAAGTGTGTGTGTGTGTGTGTGTGAGAGAGAGAGATTCAGATAGCGGGACAGGGAAAGATCCATAGAGCTTATTGGACTCTGAATAATGAGGTGCATGGTAAAAGATGGAGGTCATACAGGGATGCTTGCCCTCATTCATCAGAGCTGGCGCGCCTCCACAGAAAGACTCTTCAGAAACATTAAAAACTGCTTCCAGGGCCACACACACACATTCCCTCTCTTATTTCTCTCTTTTAGTCTCCACAAGCTTGCTTTGTTGCCAAACTTGCAGAGCCAGCAAACTATATAACTTGCCCTGTAGGGGCAGTTAAAGAAAAAAAATCAGTGTATGTGTTTTTTATTTATTTTTTTTGCTGTTCGGAGTCTAGTTAAGCTGTGGTTTACGGTACAATCTTCTGTTTAAATATACAGTGAGCAGATTCCCTGAAGTTGTGTCGTCTTTTTTGTTCGCTGCCATTTTTACGGTCATCAGTCCTAATCTGAATTTGTGTTCCTTTGCAATCCACAGCCTTCTGGGTCTTGTTCTCTGTGCTTTTGGAAATGTAGTGGAGGGTGCTTCTACGGTTTGCCGCTGCACTTCTGAAGTGTCACAACATCGTATATCAACTGTAAATCAACATTTGGCTAAGGAGTAGAGTCTTGCTTTTGTAAAACATTTTATTTTAGTACGCAGTAAGTTTGCTTTCTGTCATGTCACCTATTAACAGACCTATTTTGGCATTCATTTGTTGAACCGATCTGTGTATACTAAAGCCACAGGTTACATCGTAATATATCGGGGTCTATATTAGGGATGTTTGTAATTTATTAATGTAGGCTGATATTGGATATTTAAGCATTTGCTTAAACATTGCTAAACTATTGTTAGTTAATAATTTAATAACAATGTATTAAATGTATACTACTTTATGTTCTTTATAACATTGCAGTGTTATGATTTACTTGTTTAAACTAAATTTTATATAGAGTTTGGTAAGTAATAAAGTTTATTAAGCTGTTCCAGGCTTGTTGACCAGGTCGTAAAGCTGGTTTGTTGCTGGTCTTGAACTGAGTAATCACCGATTTGGAGAAGTTGCAAACCAGCTACTTTGTTCCAAAAGACTAATCTGGTTTTATCTGGATTTTTCCAGCAGCTAATGAGAGATTTCTTTGTAGTGCACATAGACCTTACAAGATGACTCGGTGTTAACATAAATCTCTGTGTAGATGTGCACCAGGGTATACATGTTCATGCATGATAGAGAGCTGCTCCTGGTTTGTCCGCACCCCCGGGATCTCACTTCCCCACATACGTCCAGCATTTTTCTTCAAGATTAATGGAACATGCTGGCGAGGCTAATTTGTTGTTAATGGGGTTTACCAAGAACAGATAAACTGCTTTTGAAGACATTTTCCCAATCCTCGGTCCTATGGGCTGCTGTCCTGTTATAAAATATGGATATCATTCTACTAGTTACAGTACAGTGGGACCTGTTTTGCATATCGCATGATACATGCAAATGATCTTGATGTATGCGGAACGTGATGAATTATTAATGAGGAATCCATGTTATCTGCTTTATTTTTTTAATTCTGTGTTACTCTGTTGATGATTAAGATGTGCTTTGATCATTTGACTTTCTCATAAGATTTTGATCTTTATGGCGTTGCCAAGATACCGGCAGAGTTTTACATTTCTAATCCAAGGATAATGAAATTTCAATACAAAGTGGTGTAAGCAAAAAATAAAAGAAAATCCTTTTATTCGCTAGCATTGAAAAAACATGATTATTATTACCATATAAATTAAATATAACAATTTAATTGAAAAATATATTTTTTTCATAAATTATATTTTAGGTAAAGTATAATTTAAAATGAGATCAATTTTATAAAAAAAAATTATTAGATATAAAGACTTGTTTTAGCTATTTTTCCAAACCAAGTGAAGGTTTTGTATAAAACAAGGACAAAATGTAATGGTTTAATGATAATAATGCTAATGATGTTTAGAAATACTGATGCTCAGACATTTGTGTTCAGTGAGGTTTTTTTTAAATATATTAAAGTAGAAAACAGTTGTTTTTCATCTAGGTATTTTAATAAATAAATACATACTTAGTGAGTATTAGAGTCTTCATTCAAGTTTTAAATATTTATAATTAAGAAAAGCCTATTTTTATTATCTCTTATTATCTGTTTTTTATTTCATTATATTTATAAAAGCAAAGTTAAATAAATAAACAAATATCAAGGGAAAAATATATATAATATTGTTTTGCAGCATGGCTTTGTTTTTTCTTGATATTTATTTATTTTTAAATTTTTTGTCACTTCACATTTAATATTCAGGATGTTTGTGGCCTTGCTAAAAACAATTGTGATGTCTATTTAAAGGTCAGGTTATGGAAAAACCGTGAATGTATGAATTAGTCAGTTTCTCTTTTGGCGTACCTGAGTTTCTCCAAAAGCAGTCTTTTCATAAAATACATTTCTTTTTGTGTACCGTAAGACACTATGAAGAATAAGCGTTCACTAATTAACAAGCAATCAAATGCACATTCATTATTTCCATTATTCAAATGTCTTCACCTCGTCGTTCCTCTGCAGTACTCATCTGGAGAAGAGCCTGCAGATGCTGATGGACCGCGTGGACGACATGAATCAGGACATTGTCAAGTACAACAACTACTGCCGCAGTCTCAGCAAGCAACAGCAACAGAAACATCAGGTAATCCATCATCCTGAGACGTTCCCACACTCTTTCTGAATGATACCTCAAATCATCCAGCTTGTTGAGAAAAGGTGTGCTATTACTTTCAAGTGATCAGATTTTCACTTGGTAGAAGGAACAGAGCCATATCTTGGGACCGGAATATTACAGGGATGTGTGAGTGGGAAGGACGATTGTGACATGGGGGGAGCACACACTTTTGAATGCTTTGATGTGCTTGTGGGAAGAGAGCTATCATAAGCATGTAAATGCTAGTTAGCGTTAATGGTAGCTTTGCTAGCGTGATGTGTGCTCATGGGAAAACAGGTTGTCACCACAAAGATCACAATAAGGGGCTTGCGCTGAATGAGCGTCTGACGAGGCTTGATGTTTCACTCTTGATGTTATGCTTTGTAAGATATAATTATAATACAGTTGTAATTGATGAAACTGTGCAACTCGAAACCCAGGAATTAGCTCTGAGGCTGTAATCAAAGCTTTGTTGCGAAAACACTGGGTGCACTTTTGAGGGTTGGTACAGTTTTTATCAGTTAAAGATCTTACTCTTATATAAGTGTTTATTTGTTAATTCATGGTGTAGACAATAGAAAGTGTGATTCTCATGAAAGTAGTCAAGAAATGTTTAGATCATATTCCACCCCAAAAAAGCAAAAGACAAAAATGGGAAGTTATAGGTTTTTTTTTTGCATAAAGAGATCAAAGAATATTTTAAAGGTTGTTTTTCACATTTTTCCTGTAAACAAACTAATAGATAAATGTATAATAGATAAATACATTTTATGTAACTGGAAAATAATAACTTAAATATTTGTAAATATATTTTAAAAAAAAAAAAAAATTACATTCAAAAAATATTATTTTCTTTTATATAATTAAACTGTTGTTTAATAATAATAATAATTTTCTTAAACATCAAGCATATTAGTCTGATTTCTGATGGGTCATGTGACATTGAAGACTGGAGGAATGGATGATAAAATAGAAAACATTTATTTACATTTTTAAGTTTTTACTGTATTTTTGATCAAATGCAGCCTTGGTGAGCATACTGTAAGTGTAATAATAATTTGAGAAAATTATAATCATTATAATTTCGTATAATAATTTTATAATTTTTCTTAAAAACCACAAATTAATCCATGGTATTGTATACAAAATCTGGTACACGTGTAAGGATACATCATGTACTGAAATAAAGCTGAATTTTTA
>SCHK01238682.1:0-10535 GCA_004124795.1 Poropuntius huangchuchieni
AACAGTTACAAACTGACTAGCTCCAATTAATTACCACTCTTCTTTGCCAACAACAACGAACAAAGCAAGTAAGATTTTAAATAATGATCCTAAGTACAAATCTAGGACCAAGTTAATCATGAAACAAACAAATGTATATCACACGAGCAGCTAGAGCAATCCAGCTGGGATGCTGGTTTATGCTTTTTTTTGCTGGTTTATACTGGTCATGTGGTGGCAAAGAACCAGCATAACCCAGCATCTCAGCGTCAAAACATACCTCACCAGCATACGCTTGTTTTTTTCAGCAGGGATGTCACACGAGTGCAAATCTGTATGCTATATGGTGCAAATGTTATTTTATACAACAGTTCAGTAAACAAGAAGTTTATATTGTGTTATATTTTAAACACAATATTGTGTGTTTTTGTTCAATATTGCCACTGAAGCCACAGCAGAACTGTTGTGCGTCTCCGTGCCAAACAGCAGTGTTTAGTTTTAGAATAAATCCGCGTTTTGAATGAATCGTGTGAACCAATGATTCCCATTGAAAGGCCCATTCATAGACTTCATTCCTGAATGAATCAGCCGTTTGAACGAATCGAATCAAATGAATAAAGACATTTACCGCCACCTGCTGGTAGTTTTAGAGTCTTCTTTAGAGTATCATTTAATCTATATATAAAAATAAATAAATAAATAACTTGTTATCATTTACTCACCCTCATGTTGTTTCAAACCTGAATGACTTACTTTCTTTTGCACAACATAGAAGGTATTTTGAATACTGTTGGTAACAAAGCTGTTTTGGTTCCCAGTGACTTTAATTGCATGTACAAAAACAAAACTGAGATGTTTTTCAAATTATCTTCTTTTATGTTCCATAGTTTATGTTAAGCTGTTGTAGCCTAAACATTTAACACAACAATAGCTTTACATTATCTTTTGGCGGTATTGTCACAGCCAAATTTAGCTTGCGATTAATTAGATTAAAAATTTGAATAGACTCACAGCCCTAATATATATATATATATATATACACATACACAGTAGTTAATCAAAGTTGTCCAAAGACAAGAACACATTTTGGTTTTAGGACAACTTTGATGAAAGGTTTCGATTCACTTCAAATGTTGACTATTTTGTGTGTGTGTGTGTGTGTGTGTGTGTGGTGTAACGGCTCCAAAAGTAGAGGAAGTCTTGTCATTATACCCACAATACATTACAGGGCAGCTGTGTTTTCATTACCGCTCAAAACTTCATGTCCTCAGCAGTTAAAACTTAATGACCTCTTGAGTGCAGCAGCTAACAGCTACACATACTACACTGACGTTGGCCATCAAATACCTGTCATTAATCACCCATAATGCTTATTCCTTTCCAGAGCTGGTCGACAAACCCCGGTTTCCCCTCCAGCCATTAACAGAAGTCGAAGGGGCTCAACGGAAAAGCAATGTGACCGCAACTTCCACCCCACCTGCCTTTAGCGAGAGCAGTCAGACCAATTTCACGGTAAGGACAATGTTAGCTGTGTTCGCCCCACCTAGTCACATTAAGGGTGAAGATGGCATCAATAAACAATCATTAATTTTTGATTAGCAACAAATGCATGACTAATGACATGCTGCCTCAGAAGAGCCCTCTATGCTTATGTTTGAGATATTATCAGTCAAAATACCCAGAAAGGATCTCTGCCAAAGGCAGCAAATCTTGAAAAAGGCTCTCTCAGTGGCACATAAGTAAGATAAGGTCTGTGGAAAAAGAGCGTCTGTGATTTTCCCACCGCCTTTTCCAGGCATCATGGGCTAGAATATAGATGAAACAAGCAGGGATGGAGAACAGTCACTGCCCTTGTTAGTGAAGCCAAACTGAAACTCGCTTTAACTTGCTGTGTTTGTGCGAAGGGGCTGACGCATCTGGGCTCGCTGGAGCAGAAGCTGCTGTGGGTGATAGGTAAAGCATACCCCCTGCACCCACCGCCAAATGACCCCGTGGATATGGGCGAAGAGATGACCTCTGACCTACTACAAACTGAAAGGTGGCCAGTTACAACAAAGATCATCCGTAGAAAGTTCAAACAGTCAAGTTCACAGTCTGGAGAAGCTGATGAATCTGTAAACGACACCTGTGAAATTCAGCAGTTGGATAAAAATTGAAACACAAATGGTAAATAATTCCTGTACATTTAAAATAATAATAAATTGTACTGTATGTATAATTCTGTAAACGACGCCTTTGAAATTAAGCAGTTATTGGATAATTAGGAAAATTGCCACAGGAATGGCAATTTTTGCACTCCAAAAATATATAAATAAATAATTTATATTAAAATAAGTAATACATCATATGTACGTGATATTAATAGATATATGCACGTGCAAACTCAACACATAAATAACAAACAAACTCTTAGTTCTGTGGAAGCTGCACTTTATTTGAAAATCACCCAAATTCTGCTTCATTTTTTTTGTCATATAAACAAAATATAATCTGCAGGGATGATGCAGTAAATATGCTAAATCAATGGATAGAATCGCCCTCATATTCGGACCACCCTTGGTGTACTTCCCTATTGGACAGGGCCTGTTTAATGTACACAGGGCACTGATCAACAGCGCCCCCTTTCGTCACTCTACTGGACCTACATCTAGACACTACCGACCCCATCCCGATACCGACAGCAACCTACGTTTCTCGCTCACATTCACACACTCGCACCCACAAACACACACACACACACACAACTGTTCTCCTCCCGGATGGCCCGAAAACGAAGGCGACTCTGCACATTCAGTTTGAAAAGGCAGCCATATAACTGTCAAATGTAAAATAATGACATGCCAAGCAGAAAGCAATACAGATCTTCCCCAAATGCACAGTCGCTGAATCACAAATGTAGTGCTTTGCTAAATGCTCCCTCACGAAAATCCACCCACCCACCCACCTCCCCGGGGCACAGAACTGACTATGTGGCATAATGATTCGTATACTTGATCCTATGTTCCTTACGAATGGAGGGCGGTGAGCGTTTGAGCTACAAAGAAATTGCACTAGACATACAACTGCTTCTGAGAATACTTAGTGCTGTATCAGTCAGTTTATAGGTGTCCATTTCCCCCCATTTTTATATTATATATTTTTTTCATAATTCAGTCACTCAAAATCCGAATTATACAACCAATCATACCCATATGAACGTATAATTCGAAACACCTCCTGTAAGGAAGAGTTCAAAAGAAAAAGAAAAAAAAAAAGATTATTCATTTCTTTCATGTCCTCAGTGGGTAAATCATAAATAAATACAGACAATACACAAGGAATGTCTACTGCAAACGTCATAACATAAAAAAGTAGAAATCATAGTAGAAACCGATGTTAGAATTTCTAATTGGTGATGGTTAAATCAGGTAATGCTTGATTGGTGATCGGATAAAGACAGAACTCCACCCAAATCCCTCCCTGACCCCTCTTTTCGCATTCTATGGAAAAAAAGCCGTATTTGCGTGAAAACCCACCACATTTCGGCACTCACGCTCTCTCAACACCCATGTGTTTCGTTATAGACGGTACAATAACTTTTACCGCGACAAATTACAAAATGAGCGATGTGTCCTCCATCTCTGGGCAACAGAGTCTTACCCCTCCCAACCCCACCCATCTTATCCCATAAAGCCCCTCCCACCCCTCCCGCTGATTCCTGTACAGGTTTGTACTGGGGCAGAACTCTTCGTGAAGAGTCGAATTGCCAACTGGAGAGAGATTAAAGGTTTGAGATTTGCCGTGTAATTCATTCTTGGGACGCGTCGACCCTCCTTCACCTACATGAACTGCATCTGGAATCAGAGAAATGCACATTTACTGATACAGTCAAGCTTAGAACGTTGTTGTATATTCGACACATTGTGATGAACGTACACATTATGACATTTTCTACCAAGTCCAGGACAGTAAGTTTGAATTTTTTTTTTTTTTTGATGATTGACTGACCATTGTAATTGTACGTAATGTCACTAAATGAACTGAATATGCAATATGTTTGAATATGTTTCCAGTAAAGCAGCCAATAAATGATGAGATGAGTTTATGAAGCTGCAACTCAGGATAACCTTCTACGAAAAGGATTAAAACTTAAAGGGGTCATGTCACTTTTTCCCTAAAGTTTTATTTGTATGAAAACTTTTACTAATGCTTAGAAATAATATGCGTACTATACAAACTTTTTTTAAACTACAGATGCTTGCAAATGGGTCATTAATTCACAGTTGGAAAAGAAACGTAGAAGACAAAACAACATCAACAAACTACTGGAGGCCACAACAACACTAGACTAGTAGTTTAAAAACGTGTAAAGACATTTTTAGCTTGCATAATTTAGAAGGAGTATTAGCGCAGACACTAGACAAGTATGAAACTTTTTAACGCACGTGTCAAAACTTACATTTACCCTTAAAGTGTGAAATGACCCCAAAGTGACAAGACAAATTAATTTTTTTTTTTTTTTTTTTTACAAATTTTCCTTTATTGCGTAATATCCTTTGGTTGGCAAGCTAAAAGCTTAGCCTACTAGCTTAGCATAGTAATAACTGATTATTGAGAAGCAGATATCAGCCTCTTTGCATCATATTCTGACAGATTCATAAAACAACCCATGCTGACATGTGGCATGTCACATTTAATGATTTAATGAATAAAATGATCAGGGTCATTGCGGTTTGAAACGAATCCTGCAGAAGAATTAATGGAGTGGCAGTGCTTCACTTTCAGAACCTCTATCATTATGTATTCTGGTGAAGTAACAGCATATATTCAGCTTTCTCCTAAATATTTCACTGTGACTGGATGGTCCAAGTTGTAGAAGTTTGAAATGAATCATTTTAGCTGCTTAGCTTCGATAAATACACTTTTTGGACTGGAAAGAAGTTTAAAATATGGCATGAAATGAAAATTTACCTTATCTACAACTGACTATTACAAGCTCACATTCAGTTCTGCTGCCATCCAATCAACCAGAGTACAACACTACTTTTTTTTCCCCAATAATCCACGACAACATTTGGATGTATGTCATAACACAGAAAAAAAGATCTGTTGCTACTTCCATTACATCCTTGTTTCAAAAGATTTGATACCATATGATATGACCCCTTTAAATCATTAGGAAAAAACAGAACAAATCATGCATGATTGGTTAATGAACTTCAATAGATTGGCTCTACTGAAGCTGAATTGTTACAAATCACATTATACTGATGTATACAGAGAACATTAGTATTGAAGCACATGGAGATAAACAGGGGTAAGAGTTTTTGCAATAGAAACACACAAACACTGTTATAAAAGCAAGAAGCTCCTGTCGATCAAATCACACACACACAGCAGACATGCTGTACCTAAAGACGCTCTAAAGGAAATCCTTCAGAGACAGCTGTGCAAAAGGGTCCTGTCCCGGAGCTCTGAGAGGACTTGAACTGGAAGGACTAGAGGCTGTAGAGAGCTAGTTCAGAAAGAATGAGAGAGATTGAAGGAGTCCGAGGACAGCCAGGAAACACTCAGACACACACACACACACACACACGAGAGGACAATTCAGAGCCAGACAGGCTAGAGAATAACAGAGAGGTTCAAGAAAAAGAGAGCCACTAAAGTCCTTCTCGTTCTGCAAGGCTGCGGGGATGGTACCAATTTCCTACGCTAACACTACTGCAGAAATGAAGCAGGGGTGGCGGGGGGCACGATATGTATTTCGAGCTGAGAATTTGGTGCGGTGTGGAATACATATCCTTCCCCAGAGATGTGTGAAGGCCACAATGCTAGCTTTCATATTCAGAACTGCGCTGCGATGGCACATGAGGGTGAACACATTAGAGCGCATTCTGAATGGAGCTGCTTCTAGAATAGAGCTTGATCAGTCAGGGTTGAGCGGATGGCTCTATTACAAGAAGAATCATGGGACTGGATCAATGCAAAAACACTTATCAAAAAGCGGAGACCTATGGATGCTACTGTGCTCTGAAAAGGACAGATTTGATTCTATTAAGGCGTGGTCACATTAGCAAAATTTTGCCGACTAAAAAGAGCTCTTTGAACTTTCTGTTAGTCAACGCAAAAAAAAGACTGTCTGCGAACATTAGCTAAACATGTGACCAGACCTTAAGACTCCTAAATTTGATTGTTTGAGGGTCAGTTGATTTGTAACCTCGTTGTGTGTGAGATCATACCTGTGCCCCTGAGACTGGGCCGAAGGGATTGGCCGGCCGCATCACAGGCTGAGTGTACATCATGGTGGGCTGGGTCATCATGGTCATGGAGCCCATTTGAGGGGGCTAGAAAGGAATAAAACCAAAGTTAAAAGGAATAAAGAAACCAAGTCAGCAATACATAATGCTTGTCACGGCTGTCTGGGACATAGTGTTTGTATCTGGAACTTTAAATACCATTGGCTTATGAAGTTTCTTTGTTGACATCATATTTTGTTTGACAGTACCAGAACTCAGCAAAGAGGAATGTGAGCCAGTCTGAACCCTATGTTCTCATCTGATCTGCCTGGAGTTACTGTTTAACTCCACCTGAGCTACATGAATCGCAGCAGACAGGAAAAAAGTTACATACAGAAACTTCCTCTTTTGTGTTTGGAGCAACTCATATTTTTTGAAAAGTTTAAACTCTTAAAAGAGTAGAGAGTAAAAAAGCTGAGGTACACGCAAGGATTGGACTGGAGGATCCAAAATGGATGAGTCATAATTGCAGTTATGTAAGTGCGGATGCTGTTATTGAAAAGCGTCATTTACAGAGCGCCATCCTCTCTTTAAGCCATTAACCACTGCCTGCGCTGACTTTACCTGTATGGCTTACTCAACCTCTATTACTGGGTTCTATTGAGCATACTGTAATCTCTAAAAGATGGCTAAAGGACTTTATAGTCCTATAGTATAAAGTTGATTATAGATAGAAAGCTTATGTGTCACTCAGTTGAATTTAAATTCAATAAAATAAATAAATAAAATGTAATACATAAAACACTTAATTATAAATTTTCAGTTTCTAATTATAATTTAGGTCCCGTTTTATATTAAGTGGCCTTAACAACCATGTACTTAATCATTTGGTACAAAGCACTTATTGTGTACATAAATGTTTTTTACATTGTACTTATATTTTAAATTACACCTGCATGTAATTACATCTGTAATTACATTTTTTATTTCCAATAATAACAACAACAATAATTAATAAAATAATGAAAATATATATTTTTTTATCGAAAATAAAATGACTACTAATATTTAATTAATGGTACTATTATTATTAGGTGCTAACTCAGGATTTTAAAATATGTCCTCTTTCATGTTTAATTTACAAAAACGCGCACACACATATATGTATAATTAGTGTAAAATACAATAAATATGGCAATAATAATAAATACTATTTATTTTATTAAACAATAAACATGATTATGAATTAAATATTCATACATTAGGACTTACAACATGGGTCCTTCTTCATATTTAATAAATAAACACACATATACACACACACTAGACTATCCAGTCTTACACTAGAGGAAAAAAAAATTCAAGAACATGCAAAATGCACTACCAGATGCCCATCTTTTTTTTTTTTCTTAAAGCTAAGGGCACGAAATCAATGTAGCCATGTATTGTGATGAATAAAAAAAATAGAGAGAAAAAAAAAAAAAAGTCTCTAATGTTGCCCTAAGCTCAATGAAGAGGTGCTTCGAACTCTAGAGAGCCTTTCAGTGTTCCGCACACCCACACTGCTCTGGTGGGGACTGACAGCATGGCTGCAGTCTCTGAATATACAGGAGTTGAAAAGCTAATACTTCTGACACTGATGGAGTGAGTAATGCACAAATCCCCAGCTTGTACTTACCACTGCGTATCCCATCATTCCTGTGGGCGTCGTGGCAGGGAAGGCCATGACAGAAGGAGCCTAGGAGGACACATTCAGTGTTAGTCCAGAAATACCACAGGTAAAACATCATCAGCTTTTTTTTTTTAGCATGAAAAGACGATTCTTCTGAACACCTTAAGTGAGAAATTTCCACTCGAGCAGCCATGAGATCACAACTACCCCAGACACGCCATCTCAGTTTCCACGTTTACACACAGTGAACAAAGGCAACTTTGTGGACCAGCAGAATGCTTTTTTAAAATTAATTTGCAAAAGATACTTGAGTCTTTTCGTTTTTTCTCTTCACGGAGAGCAGCTCACATCTGGGAAACATTAGAGATGTCTTTACACACTCCAACCAGAGCATCAAAACAGGAATATAGGCAAGGAGATAAAGAGGAAGAGAGCGAGAAACACTGTGTGTGTGTGTGTGTGTGTCCTCTTTGAAGGCAGAGTGATTAGTTGCAGGTGCAGGGCTCTGGTGGAAGAGAGAAGCTCTTTGTGAAGGAGCTGTGAGATTCTCAGTAAGGCCTTCGGTAGCCACAGACACACTTTTATTTCCACTTGTGCACCATTGAAATGTGTGACAGACTCTGAATGGCCTCCTAAATTCAGTGATTGTGACCAAACGACCAATAAATTGTAAAATAAACATTTTTATAGAACATGAACTGAGGGCATTTACACATTAACTATGACGAGTTTGATGTCACAACTGGTATATATATTTTATGTGATTAATAAAAGTAATATGATAAAAATAATTGCTGTTCTTTTGACAATTCATCATGAAACCCTGAAAAAAAATTAGCAGCATAATTTTCAATATTAATAACAATAAGAAAGTTTCTTAAGCAGCAAATCAGCATATTAGAATGATTTCTGAAGGATCATGTGACACTGAAGACTGGAGTAATGATGCTGAATATTCAGCTTTGAAATCACAGTTTTAAAATTTTATTTTAAATTCACAATATTACTGGTTTTACTATATTATAACCAAAATTATACTTGGTCTTGGTGAGCATACGTGGCTTACTTCAAAAATATTTTTAAAAATCTTACCAATCCTTAAACCTTTGAACAATATAAAAAACATTTTAACAATTTTATAAATGCTCTAAACAGTTTGTCCTATCTGGAGCCATAATTATCCATTTTATAAAAATATAATTCAAATCAACAGCCTAATATAAAACACAACCTTGTGTGTTTTTCTGTCAACATCCCACTAAATCAGAACAAGCTGCGATGAATCTGAAGATGATGAAAGATAAATGTGTTTGCAGACTTTGAGAAACTTCATTAAGATACTTCGTAAACTTCTAGCTAGGGTAAGCAAACAGCTCAGTCGTACGGTAATCTTCTGAGAAACAGCACCTACAGAAACGTTTGACAAGCACAAACAACTCTGCAGGAGTAAATATGATTAACTCATGCTGATGTACTGATCAGTCCAGCTCAGCATATCCTGTATAAGAAAGAACGAACTCTCCGGTGGAAGTGTTTCCATCAGAATGTTTACCAAGGCATGATTCAAACTGTTTGATTACCTACTTTATTGGACTTTGCACATTGTCCGGTAAACCCTCCGCTGGAAACACTAGCCCATTGATTCACGCCAAATGACTACAGTTGTTTGCTGATGGCGATAAACAAATGAAACCGATGAGAGGAAATGGTAGAGGAGGAACAGAGCTGTCAGCCATGCCGAGATAACATCTGGTTAGGTCAGCTCATGGGTTTCAGTGCAATTTTGGTCACTCAAACACGCACAGGTCATAAACTGTGACCAAAGCAAAGGCGGTGGGGTTAATAATCTCATGCGTTTCAGAGAATGCTTCAACTCAACGTTTTGACTTACGTATTGTGGGAAAAGCATGCCATTCTGTTTATCCCGTCGGACGAGAATGGTTACACAACGCAACAAACACAATTAGAGGGCATACAACACAATAACATCTCACATTGTGAGCTCACACAAAACACATTGTAAACAAAGACAAGACAGAATACATTCCAGCTGTTTTTGAGAGTGGATTACAGCTCTGTTCCAAATGCTAGTGTGCTGCCTACCTAGGCAACGTTTTAAAGACAGTAGGCAGCAAATCAAGTTGCTTAATACTCATTTTGGTCAAAATAAGAGCAGAATCGCACTCATATATAAAATATAATAATATATCGCATAGGGGGAGGACATATAAAAGCAGAATACAACCCCAGTGAAATAAAAAATTCAATTATAACAATTATAATTATATACAAATATTTCATAAGTAAATAAACACTTAAATACAGAATTGAGGGAAATAATTATAGTAATAAATAATTATTCAGTCCTGAAAAGTATTGCTCAAACATTGAATATATACTATATAGCATAAGACAATCCCATTATACACTAATAATAATAATAAATGAATAAATAACATTTAATTTGAACTTAAATATAATTAACTATATTATATAATAAAAAAAATAAATAAAAAATCAAGATGTTGATAACTATTTAGTCTAATTAAAGGTACTATTTCATCTAANCAATTATATTTTATTAGTAAACTAATAAAATAAAAAAAAATAAATAAAAAATCAAGATGATGATAACTATTTAGTCTAATTAAAGGTACTATTTCATCTAA
>SCHK01238805.1:4551-19876 GCA_004124795.1 Poropuntius huangchuchieni
TTCATTTTAGAAGAAGATTTCAAATGGCATTTAGAGGCTTTTGCATCTGAACTCTTTATATATTCACCTTGGTCCATTTATGTACATAATAAAAAGTATTATATATAATATATATAAGTCGAAATTAATTAATTAAACAGTTTATGTAACACTGGATATTTAACTTTATTTTAAAGTGTCTTCATCTACCATTTTCTCTGAAAACACTCCTGTCATCACCAGTGCGCAATGAGCCTTCATGGCTCTGGAAACAAACAACCCATATCAAGGCTGCATTTAAATGAGTTTTTTGTTTTTGGACAGCCTCCATCAGCCCCTGGATTAGGACACAGCTTATGTCTTCAGCATTGCTTAAAAGTTACAGGTAGGTGTGTCTAATTATGGATGGCACTAAACTTTGTAGGACAGAGGTCCTCTAAGATCCGGGCTGTGAAGGATCCATCCCTTGTATCTTTCATGGCTTGGGAAAAAAACAACACATTTCAAGGTTGCATTTGAAGGAGACTTAGAAATGGGACGGCCTTCGCCACGCCGCTGTGACACATTCAGTCTTCGAATACAGCTTTCGAAGGATGCAGTCCTAAATTGGGAACATAACTTATATCCTCAGAATTGCTTGAAAATTACAGTCAAGTGTGTTTAAGGAAGTAACTTAACTCTGCAGGACAGTGGTCCTCTAAGAACCAAGCCGCAATGGATCCATCTCTTGTGTCATTCATGGTTTGGGAAACAATGGACCCATTTCGAGGTTGCATTTGAAGGAGTCTTCGAATTGGGACAACCTTAATTGTGCTGCTGGGAAGCATTCAGTCTTCGAATGCAATCTTTGAAGGATGCAGCTTCTGAGTTAAGACACAGCTTATGTACTCAGGATTGCTTGAAATTTACAGGCAGATGTGTCTGATTAGGGAAGAACTAAACTCTGCAGGACAGTGGTCCTCCAAAATCAACAAAAAAGTTCCAGGTCTGTTTTCCACGATTTGATATGTGTATCTCTCAGCCTGCAGCAATGATACAAAACAGTTTTACTAAACAGGGCAAATTAGCATGAGAGTGCAAGATGGGAGGGGAACACAGACGCAACATCTCATTTACATATTGACCAACGCATTATACAAAGCACGGTGCAAATTAGTGTAGTCGCAAATAAAGAATAAAGAAATAAAGAAGCCACTGTACGTTGAAAAGAACCGGAAGCTTTTATAGACCTGGTATTCCAAGTCATCTTTTATTTAAAAAAAAAAAAAAATAAAAAAATACAAAAAAAATAAATAACATGGCTTGGCAAATGATATGTTTGGATAATGTGTTCTTCTGGCATTCAAAATAAATTAGTAGCTATGTGTAAAATCCTCCCCCTTCACAAGCTCTCTGTTCTTTGCTGTGCCTCTCCTAGCAACAATAACTGTAACCATTTCAAGCTCAAAATAATTTAAGACATGCTTTTTTTGGCCGTTAAATAATGCCAGTAATTTGACGAGCGATTCATAACTTTTGCGTCTGAAAGGGAAATTCTTAAAAATCCATATTCAATAAGGTCAGGCACAAAAATAACTGTGTCCATGCCTTTTCAGCGCTAATTCATGCCCTGCGGCAGAACCTGAACCAAGTGCGACATGTTCCTGGATCAACATCTTTGTTGACCCTGGAACAACATTGTGATTAACCAATCAGATTTGAAGAACCAGTTTATAGTTTTTGTGAAGTTTAGGCTTACAATCAGTGTCATTCATCTATCAGTTCCTCTGATTTTAGGGATTACTCATGGGTAAGGTTAGGTTTAGGTGTAGGGATATGGTCAAGATTACATTTTTGGATTAAAATGTTGTTCACACAGGAACACATCTTTAGTAAAACCTGACAATTTTAACGCCAAAAGATGGTTTGGTGGCTGTTAGTAAAACTGGCCCTTAGTGTACTGACAAAAGCATGAAGCCTCTGCAAGGATAAGAACAGCCTATTAATACAGCTGTTGTTAAATACAGCAGCATTCACTGACACCGCAGGAACTGTTCTGAGTCAAGACGCAGCAGCAGTCCAGACATACACTGCACCTAAACAAACTACTGCTGATGTGCAGCGAGACAAACCTGCAAAACAATGGAGAAAAAAACCCACCGCTGAGGTGAGGGAGGAAAGGGAAAAAGAGAAGTAAACAGATTGAGAAAAACGACAGCGTACTAAGAGGCAGAAAGCATGGGAGAGGGGGTGGAGAAGGCAGTCGCAGTGGAAAAAAAGACAGTTTGAAAAATCAAATTTGCAGAAACACACATAAAGCTACCGCTCAGACAAAAGGCAACACACACGGGTATTTGTGGAGCTGTCTACCCATGATACCGAGCTGAAAGTTTATTAAACAAGAGCCCTTCACGTGAAGACTCCCCACCCACAGACGAGGCAAAGCCCCGCGGCCCCCGTCACTCAGACGTTCCTTCATTTCAGCCGCGTGTTCACCTCCCCGCCGCTCTGGCCTCCCTCATCCTGCTGCGGATAAAACAGTCCCCGAAGGATCCTGCCGGTAATTTCCAGTTTCTATAGAAACTCAGGTATTAGAGAAGACCGCTTGGGGACCGGCTACAATATATCTCCACCATTTCATCCGAGCGAGAGAGGAAGAAGTAGCAGAAAAAGAAGAAAAAGGAAAGAGCTGGAAGTCCCCCAAGGGTCTCGCAGTTCAAATTTCTGAAGTTCAGGGGAGGAGGAGGAGGAGAGAGACGGCTCTGGGCTGAACATGCGAGCATTAGAAAGCCCACCACAATGAGAGAGCGAGAGAGAGGGGGAGCATTTCCTCTCTGGTCTGGCAGGAGCGATCTTTTCCCCTGGCTCCCACTGGAAGCTTTTTACAAAACATGTGTTGCTGACATGCTGACAGATTGCTCAGTGAAGTGTTCGGAGCGTGCACACGCTGGCCATTTACAGGACAACATCCTCTACCTGAGGCGCCATGTTTTATACATATGCCGAAAAAAAGACAATGGAAAGCAGATTGTAAACAAAGCAGGCCTCTTGAAGGTAGGAAGGGAGATGCAGAAGTACAGCCGTTCCCTTATTGACCCGCAGCATGCAAACGCTGTCAAAATGACAATGGAAAAGCTATAGAGTCTGCCGTCTGATTGAGGACCAGAAGCGAGGCGGTATTGACGCCATCTTCATCGGCCGCTGGCTCAGAAAGTGCTGTCGTGGCAACCGAATGGAAACGGGGGGATCATAATGTATTCATGATGCGGCGACCCAGGGGTTGAGAGCGCGCTCTCTGGGGACCCTTTACCTAGAGCTAGACGTGTCTGAGCAAAATCACTCAACACAGGACAAGAGCAGAATACTGAGCAGGCCAGAGGGGAGAGGAGACAAAACAAAACAGGAGAAACGAGAGGATAAGACTGATGTGGGTTAACAGATACGCAGATATTGGAAATATGTCCAAGATGGTGCATGAGTCCAGAAATGTTTCACATTTCACTGCTCTGATTTCCAGTTTTTTTCTTAGCTAAACATGAAGCCATGCTTGAAATCAAACTCAAACACCCCTCATCTAAAATCTAGAACAATGTGTACTTCGCAATCACTCTCTGTCAAATCTGCAGCATCAGTCATTACTCCAGAGTCCAGTGAGAAATATACTGTACCAACACAAACGTGTTTTGTTGAATTGGTGGCTAATTTGCATGAATTTGTACAGTCTGATTTTTATGTTTTCTTACGATCTGGTTACTACTCCCCAAACCTGTATGACTTTCTTTCTTCTGTTGAGATATTTTGAAGAATGCTGATAATTGACTTCCATAGATTTCCGGAAACCAAGGCCATCAGAAGCTGTGAGTTCACCAAAGTCTGGGCCTCAGTAACTTTTAAAAGTAGTTATCTGAATGACTAATTTGCTGTTATATGAGTGTCTGCATACATAATTCAGTTTAGACAGTTTGCAAGAATGTTTAGGTCTGAAAATGATTGCTGCGAGACGCTGCCGGAGTGAACGAGGCTTCAGAGAGTTGTGTGTGAGGGTGTCATGTTGCCAGATCCAGCGATTATAAGCGTCTTTGGACTTGTCTTTTCTACTTAATTTGACACTTTGAAAGTTAATAAAGCAGGAAGTTGCAGTTTAGGGTTAGCGATATCTTTATCTTATTCATAAAAGATATGATCTAATTTCAGTTGATTTTTATTTTTAGGTTTTTATTTGTTTTTATAGCAATATCTGGCAGCAATGCATCGCCAGCACATAAACCGACAGTAATCAAAAAAGTCCATGGACAGGTTATTGCTGACAGGATAGCACATCATGATATTATCTGTCAGAAAAAATATTAATGATACCCAAAACAATAGCATTTAACATTAGTACACATATCTGTAGAACAAGTAAGTTACAAAATGAAATGAAATATACGCAAACACTAGCCATGAAGAAGTCTACACCATTTCATTCAGTACAGCAGTCACATTTTCACAAAGTTATGCTAAAAATATTTATAAGAGCACTAGACGGTTATCATCCATATAGTAATAGTTATTAACAAAAACTCTAACAGTAATATGTATTGTTGCATTAACAATAACCAACTGGTAAAATTATCTACCTCGAACCTATAGTGCTATATTAACCAATTTTGATCCGATAAATATGGTATAATTTAACAATGTTCATCCCTCCAAAACAGAGAAAACATCTTTTACAAACATCAACTGGTCTGTCTGTCTCTTTTAAAGTGTTTAGTTTATATAATGACATACTAATTTTCAAGCTCTTTCTACAGCCATTTGTAAGTGTTGGATGAAGTAGGAAAAAGTTGTCACGTTTTACTGTGTAGTCTGCTCTGATATATTAGGCACTAGCGTATACTACAATATAGCATGTTTTTAAGTGCCTTTTATAAATTATTACCATCCAATACAAATATTAAGGACATTTTTCTGGTCAATTAGGCAAATTCATGAAGTAGAAGCTATAGAAGATATAGCGTCTAAAACTAAAGTATGGAAGAATGCACCATCAGACAAACATTACTGAAAAATAATCCTAGAATAAGGATGTGATGCTGCCATGTTATCCCTGCTAGCTAGCTACAGGCTAATCTTAGCTAGATAGATAGATCAGCTGAATCAAAGTGTTAGATTTCACAGTCTATAAAGTGGTGTAAATGATACATAGCCTTGATTTTTTCACATTTCATGCAGACTATTGGAGCTGTTATTCAGTTGATTCCTACGTCTACAGTCGCGTGCCAAACAAGGAGAGAGAGAGAGCAAACCAGCGCAGTCTCGGCCAGACACAGACTTATAAACATTTAATACTTAATAAGGCTTCCAGCCGCGCAAGCAAACTCAGAGAGAGCACAAACATCTGGGACGAGGAACCCGTCGACAAATGTGTTGAGTGCAGGCGGTGTGCTTGCAAACATGCATGAAGGTTTCTGGATTAAGAATGGGGCTGCTGGATTGCATTTGAAGATAGGAGTGTATTTGGAAAAAGTATCGAAATGTTGAAAAATACCTCCTCCAAATATGTTAGCAATTAGTTTCGTGTTCTGAAGCTAGAAAGGTCTACTAAAAGGAATGGGTGGTGCTAGGGCAGGAATTCAGATTTACTGTAAGCTGTGTAATTTTTCAATGAAAGTACAGTTGCTTTTCTTTCTTTCTTTCATTCATTACTTTTTCTTAATACATTTCCACGCCTGGTAATTTGTGCCACTAATTAAATAATTAAACAATCGACCATCTAAACTATTAAACATTGTGATCTGATGATCATTTAGGGTTTTTAAAAAAAAAATACAAATATACTAGTAATCACACTTGCATACCTATAGAACACATTTTGTTAATACTCAAGGTGTACTGTATGTTCTCTATCAAATGTAGTACATACAGTAATTGTGGAAGACTGGAGTCTCACAAACAGTCCTTTGCTTGTAATGTTAATTACAATTAAAATACCACTATGTGATTTTAATTCACTATTTATATCACAATAACTTCTTTGGCAAGATCTCTTATAGTCTGCCTCCTGATGAAATGTATCTGTGGGAATTTTTTTGCAAGACACAAAATAGGTACGAATAAGTAACATCTCACTGCAGTTTCCAATAGAAATGAACACTAGAGGCAGTAAAACAGCTAGCACTCGTAATCGTTTTTGATAACAATGTTACGATCACAGCTCCATGTTTCACTTTAACAAGACATAACAAGTTTGCTTAGTGAGAGATCGAAAAACAAGCTAAAACGGCATGTTTGCGATTGTGTTTTTACGTCACATTCACTTTTGTTCATACTATCAGGTAGGGTTAGGTGTAGTGCAGATGGTAAATTATTTCAAAACGTCACAAAGCATTAAAGTTATGGTGCCAATCAATGGACATTTCAAGTCAGAACTGTGGTGACACATACAAAAACAATATCACATAAAACGTACCACATTCATCTGTTCCAGGCAAAAAAAAAAAAAAAAAACACTCTTTTAGTGCCACTCACTGGAAATTTCACATTGACAATGTGACGAAACGTACATGGCAGTACATATTTCGCATCTTGCCAAAAAGTTCCCGCTAGTATGTTTACATCATGACATTAGGTTGGTCTGTGTTGAAGGTTCTTGGACTTTTTATTTCACTCTCACAAAAACAATCAAAAAACATAGCATTCTGTCATGAAATCTGCTCAACCAATTTCCCATGAACTCACTAATACTCCACTGGACTACACTTAAGCTCTTCTTTATGGATCATTCTTGCCTCTTAATAAATTTTCAATGCAAGAAAGCCTTGCAATCAGTCAGATACAGTTTCATGTTGAGACGGACAACTAGTATCACACTAAATAGGAGAAATTGAAATGCCCAACATGGTGGCTGTATAAATAAACTCCGCCTTACAACTAAAACAGCCAATCACAAACCTGGAAAATCAACACCTTATCTTATGATGACCTTTGCTCCAAACGGCACATGTGCCGTTTTAGTTTTTGTTCAATTATTGCAATGTCTGTTTAACAAGGTTTCACAGGGTGCAAATCTGTCTGCTTATATCAACAGCGTCAATACATTTAACTAATTGTGATGCTATCAAGTTTGTACAAATATGATTTTTATTAAATTTTTCTATTTAATTATATATTTTTGTTTTCACATTTGATAAAGTTGCTGCCAGTAGAGTGCAACACTCTAGGTTTCAGGTTTCAGAAGTAAAAACTTTTACATTTATTTTCTTAATAGGGAAATTGTTTTCAACAATAACTGGTAAACCTTTAAATGCAGGCCAGTTTTAAATGTTTAATTAAGCATATGTATTTGTAGCGAAACTCGTGGTGAAAAACTACATTACCCATGATGCTGTGCAGAACATCCCACCAATCAGAGACTCACAGTGAGCAAAGTGCTAAAAGTGATCTTTAGCTCCGCCCATTCCAATGAAGCACCGAAAAAGACATAATCGAGTCTTTCAAAACAAGATACAACTAATAATTTTTAAATAGTATGTTTATATTTCTCCATCATTTTAATTCAATTCACATTTGTTGATGTTTCATGGAATTATAGTACTTTAAAACCATTAAGTTCACAGTCTTGTACTGTACCTTTGTCTTTGCTTTTTTTTTTTATTCATATGGGGAAAAACTACTTCCGGAACCAGCGCCACTAAAGAAGAGGGCGGCACTAATGCACTCCGTAGGAAGCAAAGTGGAAACTCTTTGGCCAATGGCTCAAGTCCAGAAAGACAGATAAAAAAATAGCTCACCTGTTTTTCTATATTTGCATTTCTACAGAGATGAGTTATGGCTGGTAGACAAAGCTCAATGAATAGTTTATATGGAGCAGGATAGGATGCTCAGGAGACGGAAAGAGAGAGAGCGAGGAAGAGCAATAGATATGTCTCCAGAGACTGGAGCTGCTTTGAATATCTAATGACACTTTGGCTTTAACATGGGCGGCACTGAACACGCTCAGACTGCGGCACACATTCAGATACACATTCATAACAACTCTGCCAAGCGCAAGATAACTCCAATATTTCTGAATTGTTGAACTGATGAATTCATCAATGAGTAGTTCATTAATTTGTGACACTGATAAACACTAGCAGAAGCCGAAGATCCTTCAACCTGTCATGGCAGAAATGATGTGTTGTGTTATGAACTGCGGTTGGACATTTTTTTTTCCCATTAAGCAATTTTTTCCATTGCAGAATACTTCACACACATTGATGGCCTAGAGCTGGGCTGACTCCATAAACCTCTGAATTCCACAATAGATTGCCATCGCACGCTAAACCCAGTGCCAAGAGCGGAAAGCTGAACCAGTTGAACCTGCTCACAAATCATACTGAATGATTAATTTATGAACTTATTCGATACCTGAAACGTGGTGCAGCAAAGACAGCATCTGCATCTGTTGTAATGATAAAAATATTGATATTTTTACTCGGACAAATCCGGAACTACCAAGCAGTCCAGAAGTTCAAACTACACTGAAAAACAGTGTACAAAACTATTGCACCTTCTAAAAGTAGCTAAAATACTTTGAATTTACTATGATTGTGTGTCCACTATTGTACAGTGTACTTCATGTGCATGTCTGTAAATAACTGTTAAATAAAAATTCTAACAAATAAGCAAGCAAATTAGTGCATAGTGCATCTTCTCCCTGCCTTTAAAGTACATAAAACAAATATGTTTTAATTTATTTTAACAAATGTGTTACAGTGTTGTCATCACATATACAGTACATTCACACTTTAACTGATTTGATAGTGAAATCACTTTGATTGAATATGAAATATGTTACTAATAAATTGAAATATTTGCCCATTTTCAATTGCAATCATGCATATTTAATGTGTGCATCCACTAATTTTCATTCTACTGGCCAGTTGATGTCTCACAATGTCAGACTGAGCTCTGGTCTATTTAAGCTCTGTGTGTGCCAGTCACATTAGTCTCCTCTCTTTTTAAACATCCACTTAAGCACTAGAATGGAGAATATGAAATTGAAACAAACTAAACTATAGCACTTTAAGATTGGTAACTTCAGTACATTTAAAAGTAGACAGGAGTACTTACACTTTTACTGGAGTACTATTTCATAAGTGTGTCTGCACTTTGATTTATGTATATCATACACTGCATTAACTTGTATCAATAAACCTCTTGCGAATGGATCCTCAGCCTGTGGGTTCATCAGATCCATTACACATTTAAACAGTTCCCCAAACCTTACTGTAACACTTACTCAGGTGTTCTGTATTAGATTCGTTTTTCAATCTCAGAAGATAATGGGAAGAGTTCAGAGAACTTTGCCTACTGATAAACTAAATCAATTTTTAAATGAACAGTGTTTCATTTGAAGTTTCAAATATACCTTGGTTATCTGAGAGGAGTTTGTTTGTTCATGGGTTTTGGAGAAATGTAGCACTCCATCAGTGTCTCAGCAATGGATGCTCTGCAGTGAATGGGTGCCGTCAGAATGAGAGTCCAAACAGCTGATAAAAACATCACAATAATCCACACCACTCCAGTCCATCAGTTAACATCTTGAGAAGACAAAAGCTGCGTGTTTGTAAGAAACAAATCCATCACTATGACATTTTAAAATTCATAATGCATAATAATGCTTTCTCCAGAGAAAAAGACAATGCCCTGGTGTCCTTCACATCGAAATTCACCCACATATTTGTTTAGAACTGTTTAGGACTGTTTTCACTTGTAAATATGATTTAGACCAGATTACTCTTCACTGCAAGAAAAATTATTTTGAACTACAGACTCATATTTTAGCCGAAAGCAATGGTTTGAAGTTAAAAATCATCTTATTTCTTCAATTTGTTTCTTACAAACACACAACTTTTGTCTTCTCAAGGCGTTAACTTTTGGACTGGAGTGGTGTGAATTTTTTGTGGATTATTGTGATGTTTTTATCAGCTGTTCAGACTCTCATTCTGACGGCACCCATCCACTGCAGAGCATCTATTTGGTGAGCAAGTGATGGAATGCTACATTTCTCCAAATCAAATGAATAAACAACATGTCCGTGTAAATGCATCTTGCATGGTTTGAGGACATGTTCAGTATATTTTCACTTTTGGGTGAACTATTCCTTTAAGATGAATCCTTACTGGTGCAACCTACCCTTAATAATGAGCAACAAACCTAAAAAGGAGATTATGTTTTAAGTACACGAGCAGAGAAACGTGCCTCACAACAGTTTCCAATTCCACAGAAAGTATCTGTTAAAAGCCTATGCCGGTGACCTTGAGGAGCTGTATCGCTGAGCGTTTATGTGGAGATGGACAGCTGTTGCATTTCCAGCCTCCCCGAGGACAGCAGCGGCTGAAGCGGCAGGATGCTGTAACCAGCCGCAGAAACTCAATCCTCAGCCGGGACGGAGCCAGAACCCCACCGACGCTGAGAGCTTTCAGGGTAAACATTCCTATCCCAGCCCCTCTGGGGAGCGTTCCCACCCTCCTCCCCGGGGACGCAGCGCTCCAGCCCCGCTCCAGCGTTCACAGCCCAACGGGGAAGGGGTCAGTGTGAGGAATGCTGGAGGGTGCAGGAATTCTTCCTTTATCGTTCCTGTGGAAGACAGCAAGTCCTGCGGGACACATTCCTATAGCCATCTCTCTCCCTCTCTGCAGCTCTGCATTAGCACGATCAATAGTCCAATCACATCAGGGACATGGGTGGATCCATCGGCCCATTCCCATAACGCAATGCAGTGGTCATGGCTTAAGTGCACAGAGAGGTGTTAAAGCTCCTCTGGTCTGGGCCGAGACGACGGCAGCCATTGATCGAGGCGACACGTGACGTCTCTTACTGCCTCTGTCTTTGTGTCCCATTCTCTCATGAAAATCGGAAATTTGTTTCATATACCCTTTGTCGGGGTTCCCTGTAGCACTGCTCAGGAAATATATCAAATATATTCTACCTGACATAAGGAGCACAACACAATATTACAAAGACATCATGTCTTTATTGCATTGTCTTCCCTGGCAACCCAAACACACGCACACACAAAAACAGAGTTTTAGGCCTAGATTTCAATAATACTGTAATGTTGCATGGTTATAAATATATATATATGTATGATTAATCGCATCCAAAATAAAAGTTTTTGTTTACGTAATATATGTGTGTGTACTGTGTATATTTATTATGTATATATAAATACACACACATGCATGTATATATTTAAGAAAGATATGTTATGTTATATATTTTATATATTTATATATAATATAATTTATACAAATATAAATATATATATATACGTAAATACATGTAAATATTTTCAAAATATACGCTGTATGTGTGTATCTTTATATATACATAATAAATATACACAGTACACACACATTCATTATGTAAACAAAACTTTAATTTGGGATGCGATTAATCACGATTAATCGTTTGACACCACTAATATATATGCATATATATATAAACATATAAATTCATAGTAGAGGCAACTGAACAAACATTTAAAATTTCAAATATTTGAAATATTGTCTTTATGTTGTTTCCACATTATTTTGAAGATTTAATGTAAGATTTAATCAAATTACAAATTAATTTCAAATATTAAAAGTTGTTACTATTATCGGTTTTATTAATCCTTTACATTTTCATAGTTACGTTTTTTTGTCATTTTAGTTAAACAATTAAAATGAGAAATGCTTGGCACGAAGCTGAAATAAAATGTTGTTGTTGTTGTTGTTTTGTTTGTTTTTCTTTCAGGTTTAGTTAACTATAATAACCCTGTTGGTTTTGCCTAACAAATCTGTGGTTCTTAATTACAACTTTCAGTGATTTTTGACTCAAAATGAACCACGAGCTGTTAAAAACTTGCTAGACTAAATCAGTCTAATTATTAAGCATGACATTTGTGAAGAAAATGAAGCTGAATGAGTGTCTTCAAACTTTTTCTGCTGAATTTAATTGTGAAAATGTTGGAAAGAGTGAACGCAAGCTCGTCATCGAAGCACAGATTTAATATCAGACCCATTTGAAGAAGCAACTCATTTATTTATACATGCTGAGCTACTTCTAAACCTGCTTTCACCTGCACACTTCTCTGCTTTTCTTCAGATATGCACCGCTCCCAAATGACTATTACATTCTTCTTTTTAGCCTCCACAGGGAGCTCATTTAAACCACCGTCTCAAGTACTGAACAATTAAGTCTTATTTGTCAGAGAAATGGGGTTTTTTAATGAGGGGCTGCTCTGATGGCAGAAGTCAGCAGAGGGAGTCGCTGATCAAACCCAGCCAAATCAATTACACAGAAGTACTGAATTACAAAAGCCCAATCTCCAACCTAGGGACCAAACCAAACATGTTTTGTAGAAGTTTATATCTAAGCAACAAACTGCAATAAATATGAGGATGCAAATGATAATGAAGCAACATGTGCTGCATCTAAACATGAGTCAGAATCGTCATCATCTACATCGTGTTAAAGACACAAAGAAGATGTCTGAAGAATGTTGGTAACCAAACAGCTGACGGTAGCCATAGACTTCTGTAGTCTGGGAAAAAATAGTATGGGAGTCAATGGCTACCGTCAACTGTTTGGTTACCCACACTCTTCAAAATATTGTCTTTTATGTTCAGCAGATAAAAGAAACTCAATATAATAATACAATTTCAATATAATAATATAAAGAAACTCAATATAATAATTTTCAGTTCTGAAATTGACTTAATCTAAGTGCTCATTTGCCTCCTTTTTAAGATTCCTATTGTATACTTTATGCAATGGTATATAATAATAAATAAATAAATGTTAATATGTTCAAGTATATTTTTGATACATTATTGTCAATGTGGACAGTTTTGCTCTATTTTGCCAAACATTGCATCTCTTGATCAACACAGTGGTGTTTTGTTGCTGAATGATTCAGTATTTATGAACGAATCGGGTAAGTCAGTGATTCAGTAAGCCATTCATAATTACTAAAGTCGAAACTGCATATTTGTACAGTACTCTTACAATTTTTTGCATATATTTATGGCAAAAATAGTAATATTAATAGTAAGATAGTATGTGGTTCAGAAATCAACAAGTCACTTGCTTCATTCCTGAATGAATCAGCTATTTTGAACGAATCGGTCGAGATAGTGAATGAGTAACACAACTATTTAGACCGGTCACCACCTACTGCAGGATTTACTTTCATATTTAAATATAATTTTATAGCTCTATATTTAGTACATCTTATATTTAAAACAATAATCTCAGTGTAAATGCATTCATGGCATCTCTGAGCTGCATAAACAGTCTGTGTAAATACATCTAAATCCACTTCAGATGCAGCTTCTGTGCCACTTCTGCACTGCAAAGATGGATTTTGTTGACACTGATTTCATTTCATTCAGCCCTATAGTACTTTATTATTCTAATTGCATACATTTAATAAGGTTAGAAAATGTGTCTTCATAAAAGTTAAATAAAATTGTCCATGGAAATCAATTTAAGAGGGAAAATATTGTCACTTCATGGAAATGTTGATTTTTTTTTTCCTCCACTGGTTTAGTTCAGTTGGTTTAAGAATCCTGCAAAGTGTCCTCCTTTTGGGAAGCAGCTTATTATTTTTCATGCAATGTTGTTTGTGTAATTTAAAGAAGTATGTATATGGCATGGTCATTATTTACCTGTGAGGTGACACTGATGACTCTTGTTTGGAGTGAGAATGTTCAGAGGCTCAAACGCCTGCTCTTCCTCCTCCTCTTCCTCCTCCTCAGGACAGATGTGGCTCCTCAGACGGCCATTGCCTTCATCCTTTGACTCAATCTCTGCGGCAGCAGCATCTGGATCTGAGAGACCAAGCGCAGCAGGACGAGAGATGATCATCAATAGTTTAAGATCTATTCTCACATTATCCCAGTAGACAAGCAGACGTATTAAAACAGCATTTTCAGGGATAATTTTTGCTCAAGCAATAATTGTATTGATTGCTCTTGCATTTCTTTTTATTAGCAAAAAACATTGATTTTGTTCAGTACGAGCAGGCAACTGAAAGTAATTGTATCTACCAGCCACTGTTGCAGACAGATTGTCATGGATTGGCATTTGAAAACAACAATGCATTCTTGTTGTAATGCATTTGATAATGTATTAAGGAAGAGGAGAAAGAAAAGCTCCACGTGTTTGAGTGGCTGTTCGTCTCAGATGTCAATGCTGTTCTGTTCGTTCCTCAGAACAAAATATTTGTCTTATTGTCTTGCTTTAGAAGTGTTTTTCAGTATCTTCTATGAAATAAACTCTGGAATGCGATCCTCCATGAATGGAATTGAAAAGATCTGGTAGATCACATATGGGATAATGTACTTCAGGGCTGCATGATGAATCCTATTTTAACCAAGCATAATCATCTGCGATATTTGCCCACTGGTTATTTATCCTGAAATGTTTCCTTTTAATTTGGCATTTGGTAATAAGCCTCCACAAGCTTTCATGGCTGCGGTTGCCAGATTTCAAGATATTAAATAAAATTAATATAAAATTCATACATTTTCTGGCCAAGTAATCTTCCCAACCTGGCAACCATGTGCAAAAGCACTGATGAGCTGAAAACACAGGCAAACATGTATGTTGGAGTTCAGTATGTTGGAGCAAACATGCATGTATTTTTGAGCAAAATAATGGTGATCAACCTTTTTTACCATTATCACACAGTCTTTATGTACTGCTGGTCATTATAACAAAACAAACCAGAAGAGGTGATCAGGACCACAATGGGAATATCTCCCTGCTCAATATTATTATTGTACTCAAGAAACTTCAGTATACATATTTCAAGTCACTAGAGGAACCACTGACCATTCTAGTCTCTATTGATGGATTTTATTTTGCAAGAGAACTGTCCATTTTGAAAACTTGCCTAGTGGACATCTGATGCACACAAACAGTACAGTCTACAGTCAGCCTGCCAACCAGATTTGGTGGAGCACTAACAGCATGTTGAATTTACAAATTTTGTACTCATTATCTTATATCAAGGTCTCTCTGAACAAGATACAGACAAGTGCTAATACTGTGCCAAATCTCATCTTATATTTCCATATACACCTTTCATGGAGAAGAGTGTCCCACAAGGACAAGCACCCTTAAAGAAGGCTCTTCTCCCAGCCAGAAACAATTACAAGAAAAAAGTTCTTGCTGTCACGACTGGTTTATTCTGCTCAGCCATGTCTGTTTGTGTTCATCTTACACATATGCTAAATGAAAAATGTGAGAGCACTGAATGTGTCCTCTGCCATGTTGCCATCAAATAAAACCTACCTGGTGTCATGACATAAACGTACCTGGGTGCACTTTTTAGTGAGACAAGAAATAC
>SCHK01238975.1:7325-22472 GCA_004124795.1 Poropuntius huangchuchieni
AAGACGTTTTTAAAGTCTCTTCATAATATCACTTTCTTAAAAAGTTACAAAAGCATAGTTAATCAAATGTATTATAAATACAACAACATTCATACATCAATATTTTATGAATCTCAAATGATTTGCAAAAGCTACAGTGTCTATGCAAACTTATGAAAATATGCATGTTCTTGGACTATACTTTACATACAAATTTCTATGAATAATAATGAGATCATGTTGGGTTTTTCTTATATGTGGTATTGTTCCATCACTTTGTCCCCAGTGGCTGGAATATATAATGTGTCATATGTTCCTGCCTGGTGATATGGATCTTCTGCTGAAAATATAAAATATGAATTCATGCATCATTAGGCTAATCCTAAAAGCATTTTAACCGTATTGCATTCAATAGCCACCATTAAATCTTTAATAAAAGATCTGGAAGGTTATATAAAAACAGTAATAAATCATTTTTTTTTTTTCAAAACAGTGTGTGTGTGTGTGTGTGTGTGTGTGTATCTTCTCCAGCTTGGTAAACATTAATCATTAACTTCAGCATATGGTTGATGTTGATCCAAACCACTGAATCAACTGGACGACCATTCCCTAAACACGGACACACACACACACACACGCACACGCGTGCATACAGAATATAATCAGTAAAGCTAAACAATGGACACCAAACAACATTAATGGAAGCACAAATCAGTATGCACACAGACTTGTGGTGAACAAAGAAAGCGGAGCTTCATGGTGGAATATTTAAATAGTGAAAGATTCCTTGTGCATGGCTGTAACCCTAATCCTAAATGGAAGAAACATCAAAGAGAAATTATAAACCAAGACCTATTTACACCATGAGTAAAAACTCACACTGTACATGTCAACATGAAATCAAAATGGGCCCTGCTTACTTCCTTAATGCACATTTATGGTCTTTTCCTATAGTCACATTATTCTAAATTTCAAAATAGTTTTGCCTTTGTAATAACTTTCTCTCTCTATATATTAACTGTTTCTTCTTGATCTAAAATTACATTTTTACTTGCATGATCATTTTTTTCATTTCATGTCATGTTTCACTTTGAAATGTGTCACATTATGGAGGCAAATCCTTTTCTAAACCAAAATCAAGTTTATTTCTAAAGGTTGATTTTTATTTCTTTGTCTGGGGAAAATAACTTATGAGATAAGGTTTTGGGTTGTGCGCCTTGAACCATTTTATTACAACCGTACACCTATTTTTGTTATAACATGATACAAAATTCTACACCTTTTAAATGTGNAATGAGATAAGGTTTTGGGTTGTGCGCCTTGAACCATTTTATTACAACCGTACACCTATTTTTGTTGTTATAACATGATACAAAATTCTACACCTTTTAAATGTGAGAACCTTAGCAGGCTAATTCTATAACTAATAGGTTAACATTCCTCCTCTTTGTTTGGTGAAAAAAAAGGTGAAAAAGGACACTTTTATCATGGAGAATAATGGCAAAATAGGTCCCATTATTTTACATTTTGCAATTAAATCTCCAGTAGTAAAGGTAAAACCTTTCCTGAGAATTTGTCAAGACATTCTCAAAGCGTGGCATTGAATTTCAAGCATTAAGCTGATAATTGTGCTATTGAAATGAAATGAACAGGTCAAAGCAATTTGCATGAAGAGCCTAGTGATTAGGTGTTTACAGCTACGTAATTATTCATTTTCATTAACATCTGACTTCTTTTCATTTCTGAGCTGTGAATGAAAATGGTTATCGATGTAGCAGCATAAAGTTCGTAAAGATCCCAAATAACTCATGTGAACTTTTGTGAACAGGTTGGAGCAGGCCTAATTCATCATTTGTTCCTTTGAGGAGAAACAAGTTGTTTCAAAGGGCTGTTCTCCAAGCTGAATGAACCAATCAGAAATTTGATTTGATATAGAATGTTGCACGCTGACTGATAGAAACGGCACAAAGGCGTGAATCAATACTGAAATAAACGGCGAGAGATTTATTCTGCTTTTATTACTCAGGCTTCTGAATCACACTTTGTTCCACTTATCTAAGTGTTCACATGTCTCTTTGATCTCTCTCTCTCTCTCTCTCTCTCTCCTCTGCTCCTCTCTCGGAAAGGCAAGAGCTGTGAGTAAATTCAGTCCGGGTATGCAGCATACCTGCTCTTCAGATTGATTTAAAACCATAAGGGCTCGTCAAGTATTGCAGCTTAATAATGCAGATAATCCAACAGGGACTGCAGGTCTAGAGACTGTTGCTTTTAAATGGGCTACTTAAAACAGCATTTTATGAATAACAAATCCTCCAAATAATAAGCCTCCATCCCCTGTTATTCCTTTTTTAAACCCCAAAGGTACATGTAAAATAACAGAGCTATTTTCTAGTCAAAGTGTTCTAGACATTGCATGCACTAACAACCACCCTTGTATAACCTCTAAGATCCCTTGCTTAATAAAAGAAAGCAAGAGAGGCAGAGAGAGAGGCAGAGAGAGAGAAGAGAGCGAACGCACAATAGTGAAGTTGAAAGAGAGGGAAAGAAAATGAAAAGAACGAAGGGTGTGGAGGTTTTGTCTTTAGTACTGGTAATTAGAAACGGTGGGTAATGAACCAGCATCAACATCAGAACCACAGATTAACTCATTTACCGTCAGGTTATGAGGCCCCAGTGTTGAAGAGCTATTTCCATGGAGTTTAGGTTGATAATAAACATGTAGCACCATAATAGAGTTCATTTAGCCTTCTATAACTCAATCACGGCAGTAAGGCGAGACAAGCAAACTCATTACAGTAGCCCTCAGTGAGATCCATGGGTGGAAGTGGGCTGAGATGGATGGCGAGGTTATCAGACAAAGAAAGGTAGGGTTAAAAATCGCCATGAAACCTTTGAAGGGACAACAGCCAATAATGAAAATTCTCTTGTCATTTTTTAAACCTCTATAACATTAAAATCTGTATGACATGTAACACAAAGCAAATAGACACTTTATTTTACACACCAATTATTAACTAGCTGCTTACTAGCATGGGTATTACTAGCATATTGACTGTTTATTACTTATTGTAACAGATATAGTCTGAGGTAGATGGTAAGTATGAACAGAAGCGGTTCATTTACACAGGTGAGCAATAGGAAGGTTTGGAGAGCAGAACAGGTGAGTAAATCCAACAATAGATGAATTCAAGGGGTTGGGGAGACGAGTAAAGATTATTTTATCTCTTACAGGAGTCCAGGGAGATGGAGGAGAGATCGGGGAAGCACACACCTCAGTGTTGCCGTTGGAGCTTGACTGGAGAGGACGACGGAGGATATCCACACTGGAGGAGAGGACAAAAGGTAAGTAACCAGGTAAGTATATAAACTTGATACTAGTAACAATACCAGGGTTTGAGTCCACTGTGTAGTCACGAGATCGGACAATGATGGTGGCTGAGGTGTGTGCTTTTATGTGGTGCTTGATGAGTGAGTTGATTGGAGTGCTCATGGGGTGCAGGTGAGCATGATCAGAACTTGATTGAGGGAGTGCGTGTGGATTAGAGGTGAGGGAGACAGGCCGATCTGTGACACTTATAAAGCGCTTTTATCTGCATGACCATATTTTTGATTCCTTAACCCCACCCCATATTGTACCTAAAATTAACAACTTCCTTACTAATCAACAATAAGCAGCAAAAACTCTTAATACTGAATATGTATTCTTTATTCTAAAGTGTTACCAAAAGAGATGTTTAGCAGAATGTCTGAGGTGCACTTTTCCATACAATAAATTCCATACTACTTTCAAGTAATGTTAAAAAATAGTACTCAGTGTCGTTGTTGCAGTCATTGAACATGTTTTCTAAACACATATTAACTCTCTGGGGTCGACGGTCACGCCGGCGTGACGAGCTTCTTTTTTTTAAGGTCAGTGTGAAAGACACTAAAAATACTCTGTTGATTTTTGTCACCCAAAAATTTAAATTTGGTGAATATTTACTCTCAATTTACCCTTAGGCTGTCCGAAATGTAGTTGACTTTGTTTCTTCATCTGAACAGATTTGGAGAAATTTAGCATTAAATCACCTGCTCACAGAATGGGTGCTCACAGAATGAGTTCAAACAACTGATAAAAACATCACAATAACCCACAAGTATAATGTAATGTAACCTCAAAGAGTTGCTTGGGGCTAAAATACTGATCCTCTATCTATAATATTCCTTTCTCCACTGAAAAAGCAATATTGTCCGATTTAGGAGAGACATATGCACTGATCAACTATTCCTTCAATTAAGTGATGTATGGACTTCTCCAATGATTTTGTCCTCATAATCCCCACTTCTTTCTTAAAATCAGCTGCAAGCTCATATTTAGATCTGCCTCTATCCTATCAACAACCAATGGGTTGAACAAAGTCCCCAGACTTTTTCGATGATCTGTTTTATTTGGATTTATGTCACAATACAGGAGAACTGATCTGATGCTATTACATTGTGAATTTAAAGCAATTGTCAAAGATTCTTCTGAAGAGCAGCTAGGACAAGTTTCTCCTTTTGTTTTTCAGAGAACAAAGTCAAACCGGTTTTAAAAGACACGAGGGAAGTAAATAATGACAGAACTTCCAATTTTGGGTGAACCTTTCCTTCTCCGTTCATCAAAAAGAAATATGTCCTGAGGGGCATCTTTTTTCCCCCTCACATGAGTGTCTCCTTCAATGGTGCATGATGAAAGACAAATGAAGGTTTGATCATCATTATTCAAAATCTCCTTTCACTCCCTCACAGAAGCCCCCACCCCCTAATCAACCCCCCAGCGCAATAACCCTCCAGGAGCCCTTGATCCCCATGACTAGAAATCATAAGGGCAATTTCAGGGACAGCAGATCATAATTCAATTTCCCCTCATCCTGCTTGATGCGGAGGTCGATCCATTCAATTAGATGATGACAAAAATTTCAACCACTCCGGAGGGCAAGTCACATACCTTGAGGAAATAAAAAGCAACAACTTCAACAGGTCAGTCGACCAGAATGTGGCATGGCTAAAGAAGAACATTCTGCACCAGTTGAGCTGAACACATTGAGCAGTGTTGCACTGTGTTTACATGACAGCACTGGGTTCATTCAAACGTAATTGAAAAACATGTAAATGGGTTTGAGAAATAAATGCTGTTTGTAGGCGTATTGCGAAGAAGGTCTTGTTTGGCTCATGCACAGCACTTTGGATTATGTGAGAATTCTATCACTTGAATGAATTGAATGCAGATGCTCTTAGTCAGAGAAGTGTGGATGGACACAAAGTCTATCATAGTACTGTAACCATAAAGCACATGGTAGCAAGGTTGTGGTAATTAACTTTATGGTGTACTGCTTTATACTGGTGAAACTAAATCAAATGTTTTATATAAGCATTTTGACAATGCAGTTGGATAATTACAGACAGACCAAATAATAGTCAACGATACATCTGAATTACAATATGTAATTCTATGAATTAAGTGCAGGCCTATATTTCAATGTCATGTGATGTCATAACGTTATATATATATATATATATATATAAAACATAAGATGATTAGCCTATGTTTGGTTTTTTGTGTGACCAATATCTTATCATACAAGAAGAAGAAGAAGAAGAAGCCATGATGATGACAAGATCACACAGGTCAAAAAATGGCTTAAGGACCCATGTTTTACTGTATTTTGTGTTCATTAAATATCAGCAGGTAGGAGTGATATTCAATCTTGATTACACAAGTAATTTACATCACTTTCTTCTTCTGAGCTTAAATAATTAAGTAGCTGTGGTTACACAGAAAGAACAGGAGAAAAAGCAGGGCAAGCCAAAAAATGGCAAAGTAGTATCATCTATTTATATAATCCCCATGTCAGGATGGTGGTTGAAATGATCAAAGGCTATACATAACTTCCTTCTGGACGTGAGAATCCAACAGAGATTTGAAACTGCACCATTTCTAAAGACAGAGCAGTCATCGAGTTCGCTGAGCTCTAAACTTTTAGCTTCTCACTTTTTATGTCAAGAACAAAAGCAAGGGAGAACTGATTTAAATAAGGATATTAAACACACTGAAAGTGTCAGATTCCAGCATATGGCAGCGTCATGCTGGGCACATGAAACGCTGTCTGGTGTTGAGCCTGTGATCTTTCAACCTGAGGCTAAGATCTTCCTAATGGACCAAAAACTTCTGAGGATTCTATGATGGCATTAGATCCATTACTTCTTCATGTGTAGGGAGTGTTTAACAAATAGTAAAGCAGTTAAAAAGAAGACAGTGCGTTTTGGCTGTATATCAGCATGATGTGATTCAATCAATAAACGATAAACAATAATGTAATACTGAGTAACTTACATTATAGACACAATATTGCCAGTGACTTTGTGTTTTTCTTCACCAACAAACATAGGCACAGTAAAACCAAGGCAACATCAATTAGGCCTTTCATTCCTAATTTTTCCTACTTGTTTTGAATGAATTGGTTGAACGAATGGCTCACTCAGAAAGTCACTTGTTTTCGTTCCTTAGAGCAAATTGGTTGAATTAATGATTCATAAAGACAGACTTGTTTCTAAATGAATCACTGTTTTTGAGCAAATTGGTTGAATGAATGGCTCACTGTATAAAATATGACAGTATAGTACAGTTACAACATAATATATACTGTTTATATATGCTGTTGATCCAGTTTATAGCACCTTCATATATTCTATAAAACACACAAAAAAAATATTATTCATCATTTTTAGCGTCCAAAAAAGGACATCACCATTATGACTTCCCATAAGGTCAGGAAAGGACACTAGTGATAAGAAGATTGATTCAAAGAGTTAAAAGTCCCAATGTTGATGTAATAACAGTAAACTATGCTTAATAACAAGCAACCCTAAATGAATACTAAATTAATTTAATAATTAATATTAATCTGTATTTAACATAGGGCTGCACGATTAATCGCATGCATTTGTCATGCGTGTCTCATCAGTAAAGCCGGTTCCGTGATTAGCGGTAAATGTTCATCACCTGTTTTCAAACGGGAGCGAGAGTTAATATACAGAGCCGTAGTTCACTGACAAAATACGCAATATCGAGTTCATAACTGAGCTTGATCGCATTCGATTATGAACACGACATTGCGTAGCTTGTCAGTGAACTACGGCTCTGTGTATTAACTGCCGCTCCATTTGAAAACAGGTGACGAACATTTACCGCTAATCACGGAACCGGCTTTACTGACGAGACACGCATGACAAATGCATGCGATTAATCGTGCAGCCCTAATTTAACAGTAGAATTACATCTTAATAAAGACACCTTAACATAATATGTAAGCTAATTAAATAAATAGGAAACTTAATATGAAAGAAATAGATTCACAGTTGCGACCAAAATAATTTGGACACTCTAGATACACTCAATGTCTCAATGTATTTGCATTATACAGTATATCCCAACATATTAAACTAATGTAATATATTTTAAAGAAAGTACAAGCATACTGTTTTTACTGGGGAAAAGAAAAAAACAAAACAAAAAATTTTCAAAGTGAAGTGCTTAAAGTTTTTAATCAATCAATATGGTGTTCAAAATGAAGACAAATGTTAAATGTGCGTTCATGCTAGACATAATGCTCCATTTTTTCCATTCATTTAAATAAGAAAGCTGCAGAACAGATGCAAAATTTAATCTCTGGATTTGTACTGAAGTTCAAGCTTGTTAAACTCTGACCTGTAAAATTACACTGAAGAAGAAGAAGAAGAAAAAAAAAATTCTAAAAGACCTCTTTACTCAGTTCTAAAAAAGCCTACAATAGGAATGAAGAAGAATGTAAGAAGAACGGCTGACTAAAATATGGAACAAAGAGACGAGATTCACAGCATGAAGTACACACAGATGACTGCATGAAGCAACATATATTTTTCCACAGACTTTAGTGTGTAAATATATGTTCTCACATCTGAATATTGCAGGGCTTTAGGAACAAATAGGAGCTCAACAGGCTTCTAAACTGCATCTGTGTGTAGAAATGAGAGAGAGAGCACGTCTTCTAAATTTAATCCTTTCACACTCAGTTTGCTACATAATCTGCACAATGATAAACCACACGTTTCAAATGATATATACCGTATGAGACACATCCAGAGGTAAATGAGCCGTAAGGTGTTTTTAAATTAGGAGTTCCTTTAAATATTGAAAAATAGATTTGATTTATGTGAAATTAGGTGAAACTGAGTTGAAAGTAGTATACTTTATATGATTAGTAGATGAAAGTGTTATGAAATTACCCAAAATATTTCATAAACAAGCACGTAAGTAGGGGATGCAAAGTAGAACTTTGTGACAGTTCAACTGAGCGGAATTCTGTTCCAGTTTTGTGGAAAATCTGCTAAGCTTTTCTCTGGGTGCAGATTCTGTGTGGGCCTGAGCATTAATTACAATTTTGTACGGGAGCGACAATAATAAACAATCTGACTTTTCAAATCAGTAAAATGTAGCCTAAAAAAAAATAAAACTTCCCATCCCAGTTATAAGAGGAAATGTTAAAAGCTACATTAGAGAGAATGTAATGTGAAAGAATGGTGCATGATAACGTCATTTGTATTAGAATGACAATGTCACAATGATGAAGATGGAATGTCAGAGACGGAAAAAAAAGCACTCAACAGAGCGATACTTCTGAAAAACTTCTGCCCTTGAGCTCGAGTGCTGCTTTCTGATCTGATTTTTAAGTACCTTTGTTGCTATGAATGAACAGAGTAAACAGAACAAACATAAAGAGAATGACTTCTTCAACCCAATAACTGAAAACTGTAATCAAGTATCTGTGGGACATAAACAGAACAAGACGGCTAACTGGAAAAGTTCACAGCTTTACATATGCAATAAACTATTCTCATTTTAAATCCCTTAAAGGGATAATTCAGTTTTGGCAGTTTTGGTTCCAGTAGACTTCCATTATATCGACAAAAACTACAGTGGAAATCAATAGACCTTAGTCAGGACAGCGCCATACTAAATTTTTTAGTAGTTGAACTTTTTAGTAGATAAAAACACCATAGAACATTTTTTTTTACTAATAATTCGTGAATTGTTAGCCTCATTTTCATCTGTGTTGAATTCAGTATGGTGTCTAACATGATTAAGGTCTATGGGAACCAAAATGTTCTTTTGTGTTCCAGAGAAGAAATAAAGTCATGCAGGTTTTGAACGACATGATGGCAGAATTTTCATTTTTGGGTGGACAGTCTCTTTTATTCTGAAATAATACAAAATTGGTTATATTATTCAGGAAGACTGTGTTTCCAAGGAAACTAAATGTTCATAATCTTTAAAAAAGTTTGAAAAACCTCTAAACTTAAGGTACATTTTCAACTCACTACTGTATGAATCCCACTAATTCTCATGCATTCTGACTCAGGGCAGCAGAAACTGAGGATCTGCCAGTGAGATGAATGTGAATCCTAACGGATAACTTTCTCCAGATATTATAGACCTCCTTGGTGTTAACGGGACACCTGGGGGTTTCAGTTCAGCATCATCGGATTCAGTTTTTCTGCGCAAAACGATCAAAGGATGGATCTGAATCTCCCTCCACACCCAAAAGATGAGGTTTTGTGTATACGTTCTCTTTTTCTAATATGGATAATGATTTTCATTGAAATAAATGGAAATCATCCATGAAACAGTTTTGAAACTTTCACATCCCTTTAGATTCAACCCCCTCAGCATAATCCAAGTAAATAAGTTCTTGTGGGGACCGCAATACTCCGAGAGAGGCCTGGAAAATAATATTTGATGGATGCATCAATATTTTGTTGACCTTATAATATCTAATCAAATTTTATTTCTGTAGGGAGAAAGAAGATAGAATTGGCATCTGAAATGTCTGAAGTCATAAACTTTAATGATTCATACCTTCTGCTTATCTGCTTGTTTTTTACTGAAGATGGGAGAATACAGGTAGTTAAGCACATGGAAATGTAAGAACCATGACAATTTTACAGAGAAAAGTCCATATTTTGGTGGACTAAAGTGAGCTTTTATTTTATAATGAATAGTCTTATTCATGACCTGCACATTATTTTTGAAAATTCATTTAAGAGGCAATCAATCAACCTTTTTATTCAACAGCCTGCTATTTTGTGCGTTTTACATGCTGATTAAATGAAAGTGTCTAAGTGAAAAAAGAAAAGGAAAGAAAAGAAAAGAAAAGAAAAGAAAAGAAAAGAAAAGAAAAGAAAAAAAAGACAAGAAAAGACAAGACAAGACACTGGAATTCCAGGCATGTCCTCAGGACTTTATGAATCATCCAGATGTGAGCTTTATCTGTAAACATGAACCAGACAGTCAGACAAATATTAGTGACAGTACCCGTCTGATTTTCCCTTTGGGATCACTGATGTTCCTACAGTATAATACAATTAATCATTCTAAATTACAATCTGAATTACATTCTATTACATTAAATAAATGGCGGCAGTTGAATGGCTCTGATGGGGCAGTGTGGCCCTTGGCTAGACACATTGTTTCAGGTGATTGCCTGCCTAATCTGATTTAATATGCCTGAGAGCGCTCATATTAGCTTCTGTGCTATTCTGTGCCATTACGGCAGATGTGCACCAGGAATCATGTTACGTTAGACATCAAAGATTCTCTGTGACTTGAAAGTGCTACAGCCGAGACCATTATAGATGACCGAAGTAATCCTGCTACTGTTAGCTAATGTGAGATCTTTTTCTTTTGTCTATTACCTTTGTCATCTTTTTTTTCCATTATATGTCCCTAACAAAATGAATACTGAATATCATTTTAAAACTAGTTTACTTGAACTTTTAGAAAGACAAAACTAATGCAGATTGACATACCATGATCTGATACACAGTACACTACCGTTTAAAAGTTTGGGATTTTTTTTTATTTTATTTTTTTAAAGAAATTAATACTTTTTTTTTTACAACTGAAACGGTTATTTTAATTGTAAAAAAAAATAAAAAATAAAAATAAAAATAATAAAAATAATTGTAAAAATATTTCACAGTATTATTATTATTGTTATTATTTTTACTGCAGTTTTAAATGATTCTTAGTGAACATAAAAAAAATAAAAAATAAAAAAAATTATTAGCCCAAACTTTTGAGCGGTAGAACTTCTACAACACTGGCAAACCAGACATTAAAAATGACTTTTTAAAACGCAGAAAGCACATTTATCTAACCTCCATATCTGGATATATGCCCAGTTTTAATGCTGTCCTACATCAGTTGATCATCATTTGACAAATTACTGTTGTCGTGATCAATAGAAAATGACAACAAACATCTCTTCTTTAAATGTAAGCTCTGCAGGCAGCATGTATTGCACCAGGTAAACAGTTTTGTGAATAATGTGCAATATATAACAAGAATAATTTACATAGAAAGAAGGTGAGTTTGCTCTGGGAAAAAATAAATAAATAAATAAATAAAATAACAACGACTTAACTTTACAGGTTAAACTGAATAGCAGGTGGTTTGCAAACACGCCACAGTTTTTCCACTGAAATGCAGTAGTGACTCAACTGTAAATGCCTCTTTAAAATGAAATCAAGGATGTGAGTGAAGGGATAGAAGTGCAGTGTGTTCAATGCGTTGTCCATGTTGTTTAACGACATACTGATTGTTCAGCTAACAAAACATCTATCTGACTTTTATAGACACAATCTCTATAGAAGAATTTTGCAAGGTGTGAGCTGTGAAAAATATATGACATAGGACTGTTATACAGTGTGTGTCATTGTAAAGACTGTAAGTCTATCATTCACACTCATTTTTATCCATGTTGAAGTCTCGGGGTGTGAGTTCACTGAAAAACAAAAGAAAGAAAGAAAGAAAGAAAGAAAGCAGTAAACAGTAATACGGTGAAAACTGTAAAGTGTTTGTGTGTGTGTTTGTGCATTTGATTTCAGTAATTTGCCTCCTGTGGGTTGTGAGTTGTCCATCTACTTCTCCACTCTTTATTCAACTTGTTTCTCCCTTCTGAATGCCAGGGAGAAGTCTCATAAACATTCATTATTTAGAGCAGAATACAACTACAATTAAATTCAGGCAGTCTTCTTAGACGCTATTCAATCAAAGTGAACTCAGTCAACAGCTGTTTTGTCCTAGACAAGTTATTCATTGTTTAGTAAAGCTATTTTTTATTATTATTATTTTTTTTTTAATTTTAATCATTTTCAAAATCCAAACACTGTAGTACAGATGGCATTAAACAATAAGTATGAAATTCACACTGAATTTGTAATGAACCTGTATCTCAAGACTCAACAAAGTTTGTTTTCAAAGCCCTTGGAAACAGATTTAATCATATTTCACCTTCAAATCTCATTTTAAAACACATACTGTAAAGGGTAAATAAAGTGCAATGACCGAAAAAAAAGTACATGTGTTTGAAAGAACAAACAAACAAGCAAAAAAAACCCCGAAGGGTGTTTGTTTTACACTCAAAACACGTTTTTAATAGTGGGCCAAAATTTATGAGCACAAAATACAGTGAAGAATGAATAGATTTTGTATGGCCCTCGCTCTCCTCAGATGTTTAGCTTCTCTCCCAGAGTTCATAAGCTTTATAAGACCTCTCTGCTTTTCCAAATGAGAGTAGAGGTGCCAGAGGAGTGAGTCCTAACCAAAGCACTGACCTCATCCTTTTATGAAGATGTTCTATTTCATGGTAAATTTGATTCGAAAGCCTCAAAGACTGCCTCTGCCTGCCTCTACCCATTCTAGTCAAACATTGATAGAAAATGGACAGAAAATAAAGAAATAAAAAGACAGAGACAGGGAGATGTAGCAACATATGTCCTTACTTTTCTTAACAGATTATAAAACGACTCCCCATGGACTCTAAAAATGGTGCGAAATGACATGGGAAGCGAACGAAGAGAAAGAGAGTGCTTGGGTTTCATCTCCCAAATAAAGATATTTAATATCCCAAACAAACATATTTGCATGTGTTCATCATTTCATGTTTATTTTTAATTATTTTCAAACTCATTTCACGAGCCAGTTTAATTTGAGTGTTATAATACTGGAGTTATGATGAAAAGAAAATCTAGGACATTATTTTTGACCTCTTATATAACTGAATAATTTTCCAACCTCACAGCAATCTTACAAACACATTGCATAGATTTATAAGAAAATATATCTTTGTTTTCGCTTAAGAAATCTTCTCTCCTAGTGAACGTAAACACAAAAATAAATAAACAGTTATTTTGATGCTAAGCACCTCAGACTACTGTACATTAGCATCTAGAGTTTGCTATCCAGGTTCCTCCATATTTTGAACATTTATGAGGGCATATGTGGATATCTTCCTTTCAGACTTTTGTCATCCAAAAAAACAAAGTTGAGTTTTTGAACTTAGAGGTATACTTCAGTTATTACAGGCGTGTTCACTTTATTTTCACTTTTGATCTCCTATTGCCAAACATACTTTGTTATGTCTCTCGCAAGTGAAGAAAACTGCTGTCAAAATTCTCAAGCGACAATGTTTCATGTGTCATAATGAAGTTGATGGCAGCCATAAACATAAGTGTAATTGGATTACTGCTGTACAATAAGCGTGATAACCTCTTTGGAATTAGATTTTTACATGAATGGCTCCTAATTTTGTGCATGTTGCTTATTTATTAGAACAGTTTTAATTACCACCTAATTTATTACTATGAAATTATATTTTAGGAGCTATTCTTGCATTAATACATTTTTCCAAAACGCAAATAATTCCAAATAGGTCAAAATCTTTTCCCTACAGAACACTATGAAATGTTATTCCACATTGGCAGTTTACTTTTCATTCACTCTAAAATCTTTTTGCAGAAACAACGTTCTAAATCATATTTTAATTTATCCAAGTGCAGTGGTCCATGGCCCGAAACACTGAAAACAGTAAATAATGTAACAATGATGATTAATAATTAGCTTGCAGTATTGATTTTTACACTACATCTTGTGGAGGGAATAAAAAAGATACACACACACAATTAAATTAAAAAAAATAATAATAAAAAAAAAAAAAACAACCATAGATTTGGGAAAAAATTACGGCACCTCTTTTTCACTGGCAGGATCAATTTTAGTTAGGACCTAAACACAATCCANAAAAAATAAAAAAAAAAACAACAACCATAGATTTGGGAAAAAATTACGGCACCTCTTTTTGACTGGCAGGATCAATTTTAGTTAGGACCTAAACACAATCCAACAACTGAATTTGGTTTATAACAGGTAAATAGTATTTAAAAAAATGAGAAGAAAAAGAAAAAGAAGAAAAAAAAAAACAATATTATTTTTAACATTAACTCACCATAGTACATGTAAACATGTCCATGAAACCTAAACAATAAAAAAGAAATGTTATCAAGCATTCTTGAATACAAAATTCTTAAAATAAACTTTCTCTTTTTATTATTATTTATTAATGTTGTTATATACATGGCATAATCTTGTGCTTTTTTCCAAAAAGAAACATCCAAGAGGAAAGTAAGTTTTTGTTTTCTTTTCTGTTTATCATAGTGTCTTTTTGACCCAGGAAGTAAAAGAGAGAGAGGGTTCGTTCGGTCAGTTTTCCTAGCGGAGTTTAGTCTTACTGCACGTGGAGGGAGAGTAGCAGGTGATGTGCTTTACTAACAGTAGCAAAGGCACCTTTGTATCTTCTTTAGAAAAACACACGCTCGTTTGCGGGTCGCTGTGTGTGTGCTCATTCACGAGTGCAGTCCAGCGTCCCGGCACACATTCGCAATCCTCCACTGAGTCAGACGCTCATACAAAAATAAGAGGAACAAAACACAAAAAAACAAGAGAGTTTCTGCTCCATTTACAGATTGGGAAGATGCAGCTTCAACCGAGCCAAGATACGCCTAATGATTCCTGATTTCTGCTTGAGAGGACAAAGGGGAAGAGGAAGATGGGAAAGAGGATAAATTGAAAAAGGAAGAGAATAGACAAGAGAAAGAGAAAGACAAATAATACAAAAAAAAGGAAAGAGTGATGTACGGTCAATGTGTGGAAGAAATGGGGATGGACAGACATACATTGACAGACGGATTGACAGATGGATAGACAGATGGATTGACAGATAGACAGATAGACAGACATATAGATAGATAGACAGATAGATAGATAGATAGATA